>CM035168.1:13183749-13349299 GCA_020205615.1 Panax quinquefolius | reverse complement strand
CTCCAGTTTGTAACCTTTTTATCTCTAACATGAGGCGTTAAACTCATGCTCAGAATTTGTCTAAATTATTTCATGGGAAACCAGTTGAGAAGATTACATGTATTGGAGTAAATTTGGATGAATTGAATTGTTTTCCTTGTAATTGCAGAAGATTTTCTAACCACCAATTGTGTCACTATAAAGGGGGGTTGGTTTTTGAATTCCTTTTGTCAACTTTTTTTTAGTAGTGAGTTGGTTATTCCGTCACTCAGTTTCCAAGCAAGCTTCTCCAAAATACTAGAATCCCAAGGATAAAATTAATACTTTCCCTTTACTGCTGTTGTAGATTGATCTGCTTCATTGAAATATTGACTTATTTTCTGTACTATGGCTCAATTTAATTGCAGTTGGTCACATAATTCCTATTTGTGATTAATTTGCATCTCAAATGAGTATAATTTTTCCTTATGGTCAACTTGGCTGGCTCCATTGAATATATATGGCTGTAATAATGGGCATTCAAGGGAAGATATGTGAGTGCATTTGATCCAGTTGCATCTTATGGTATTTTTTTGATATTAACTACAACAAATTATGGCTTGAAGGAAGATAGCTGTAATTTTAGTAACATTTTTGCTCCTCTCAATCGCAGTAAAGTTTAATTTATCCATCAAAAATAGGATTTTGCTAAACATGTTTGCTTAATTTTGTGATTTCGATGAATTTTGGTTTTGTGATTTTCTTTTCTCATCTCAGGACACGGTAATTGTAAATTCCCATCAAAGTAATTTTCACAGTTCAATTCTATTTGTATTGCGTAGACATATCTTTTCCACAATTTAATAAAGAATGAATACGAAGGGTTATTCATCAGGCATGCGGTAATCCGCGTAGACAGGTTATTTCCACATATTAATAAAGAATGAATACGAAGGGTTTGTGAGAGCCCCAAATCTGGGTCCCAAATCACCGCGGATTTGGTTCAATCATTCTATAACTAATTGCGGAAGATATAAACATAAATTGTTTATACAGTACACTTTACACACTATTCTCCAAAATCGAGTAACCTTAACTTATACACAAATTATAAACTATGTAACACATAACATTATTATCCAACTAAACTATTACAAACTAGCCGCACATTTTATCCCAAGCTGAACTTGGCATTATCCTTTTTCTCAGATCCGACGCGCATTTTTACTTTATCTCGCAATGTTTATCATGATATAGCAAGGGTGATCATGAAAGTTGCCTCAAAACAAGTTTAAATACAATTTAAGGATATATCATGATTGAAAGAGTCTGAATAATAAATTGGCTATAATTCATCAATATAATTGAGAACTAGCACGAATAAACTTTTGACTGAACAAGTATTGAACATGAACAAATATATCTGGACCAACTGGTAATGAAGGTGATCACCTTTCATACCGACTTATACATACTAATATATACAGAGTACAATTATCCATGGCAATCAAAGAATGATTAACCATAAGCATATCTGAATGAAACAACTCTTAGTAGAGTTAAGTAAAACTTGCCTGAACCATTGATTACCGCTACGCAATTTATAACGCTTTATCCGAAGACCTAATATTAGTAATATAGATCTCCAATATTAGAATAATATCATCATAATATAATACTATTATATATATACACATAGAATAACCTAAACACACAAAGACATAATCCTATCGATTCATAATACACATAAG
This sequence comes from Panax quinquefolius, assembly GCA_020205615.1. NCBI lineage: Eukaryota > Viridiplantae > Streptophyta > Magnoliopsida > Apiales > Araliaceae > Panax > Panax quinquefolius. The sequence continues at coordinate 13,347,590 of CM035168.1, read as the reverse complement.
ACTTAGTATCGGGTCAAACTATTTGATCCGACTTGAAATCATTATTAATTCTATCATCCCAGACAGCCTAGTCTAGATCGGACAAATATCGATTTTAAGTTCAATTAAACTCTGGCTAAACACTTAACAATTATTACATATAATTTTCTTAGCAGTCAAAACAATTTTCATAGACTTATAATAATTTTAGGATAATTAATATCATTTATCATAATTTTTCAATCATTAATATTGTATTTATAAATACCACATAATTCCTTAAGCATTAATATTTATTTATCATTAAATATTAATGAAAATCATAACATAATATTATAATATATCAAAGTATTTTTAATACCTTAAAATCATATTTATATAATTTTAAACAATTAAATTCATTATCCGATAATTGTTATAAATATTAAAATATTAATATTTTCATGCCAAAATAGCAAAAGTTATATTTTATAACTTAAAATATTTTTATAACACATAAATCATTTTATTTGATTTTTGAAAACATTAATTTATTTTTCCATAATTTATTTAATATATTTATTAAATAAATTAATTACCATTAATAATAAATTATTAATGAAATTCATCACAAAATATTAAAAGTCATCAAAAAATAACTTAAAATATTTTCTAATATCATAATATAATTTTTCATGAATTAAAACTATTTTTAAATAATTTATTTAATATTATAATTAAATAAATAAATACCTTTTATTTTCCAAAAATATTAAATATTTCTGAAATATACTCAAAATAATTAAAACTATTTTTCGGGCTTTAAAATAATTTTTCATAATTTATTATGTATTTTAATAATTAAAACTATTTTTTCTATTTATTTATTTAATTAATTAATTTCCTAATTAAACCGTCATTATATAGGGACTTTAGGCGTATTTAATAAAATTGATGATTGTGTTCTTGGGATGTTCTTGAGCAAACCCGGATCTTCATGTCGGACTTGAGAGGCTAGGTTTGACCACGTATAATTTATTGATCTTAACGTTTTTGGGCAACCAATTGTAAAACTTTTGTAGTATTGATGTAATACTATAATATCAAACAAGTTTCATAGCCAAAATACATCAAATCTGCAAGATCTAATCGACTGAAAACCTTGTCAAACATGTTCTTCAATTTTGGGTTTTCCGAAATTGAAGAAACGATGAGGTGCTTATTTTGAGCCACTAAATCTTTGCTTTCGTGCTTGGTTTATGTGATATGATGGTTCCGAAGATGTAATATATATGCAAGTGTACAATGTTATAACAACCGATCATCATAAACACAACAGATGCACAAGATTCAAGCCGGTCAAACTATGGGTCAAAAACTGTTCTTGAACATTTCTGGAAAACCCAAAAATATTCTTGAGTAGTTTGGTCAACGGTTGTTCGACCAGCCTTAACTTTGTTTCTATGCACGATCTAAGTGTTATAAAGACTTGATATTATAGTACTTATAACAGACTACAACCTGAAAAAAAAAACTTGGCCAAACAAGCAAAGAATAGCAAGATTCAAGGCTTCGAAAATCGTTGTCAGATAGGATCTGGGTTTCTGGGTTGCCCAGAAACCCATTCCCGTGACCGGTCAACTTAGTTTGACTGTCTATAACATACGATCTAGACATGCTATGACCCTGATTTAAGTTGCAGAGTAAAGACCACATATCATAGAACATATCCAAAACATAAAACACACAAAACATCTAACACACACTACTAGAAAAACAAGAATACGTGACAGAATTTCGTGACAGTTTTTAAAAACAATCACAAAAGATAGTAATTTGTGATGGACTTTTTAAGCAATCACAAAATAATAGTATATATGATGGCTCTTAGTGATGACTAATCTTGCCATCATTGTATTATAATTGTGATGGCCATGTCAATCACACCAATTTTTTCACGCAAAATAAAATTTCTTTTTGTGACGCACTAAGTCAACACTTATAGAGATACCATTTTTCTGATTGCATTTAAGCTATCACTATATATTTTAATATAAGAAATAATCAAAATAATATTTTATGACGGCCGTGACAATCATTAAAAAGATAGATTTTTGTGACGACTTTTATTTGCAATTACAAAAAGAAGGTATTTTGTGATGGAATTTTCAAGCCATCACAAAACAATAAAATATATGATGGATCTCAGTGATGACTAATTTTACCATCATTATAGAGTATTTGTGACTGCCATTGCAATCAAAAAATCTTATGTGGAAGTTATTTTGTTTAGTAAGCCAATTCACATATGTTTCCTTTTATATTTTGTATTAAAATTATAATCATGATCTGGGCTTTGGTGTAGTGGTAATACTCGTTATTTAATTTGCAAATGGGGGGAGGGTTCGAATCCTACAAGTATCATTTGATACAATTAATATAGATACAATTAATACAGTGGAATAAATTATACATAAATAGATATTCACGTTCTTACATTTGATCCCTAAAGTCTTTTTTTTGTGATGACTTTGACAATCACAATAGATTATGTGTTAATGTGATTGTATTAATCATCACAAAACCACTAAGCGTTTGCGTGATTGCCAAACCATCACGTAAAACCTTTCATGATGGGCGTATACAAGACGGCCATTGTGATGCTTAAAGCCATCACGAAAACCTTTCGTGATGGTTTTCCTACTTTTTGTGATGGATTTTGGCCATCACAAATAACCAATTTTTTAGTAGTGACATAAAGATCTAAGGCCACTGACATATGGTTGTCAGGCCATTTCTTGAACTTTTTCCGGATTTCTAAAAATGCTAGATTCGTGCATCTAAGTGATATGGATCTAGGTTTTGGCAACCCAGATCATCAAATGACACCCTCTAACATATATCTAACCAACAAACAACAACATCAAACATCAGATCTAAGAATTTCTAAGTTAGGGTTTTTATACCTTTAAAACTTGGATTTTTGATTTCTGATCCTTGAATCTGTTCTTGTTAAGCTAAGAGATGATATTAGCTTATCTTACCACTCTCTCTCACTTTATATTTCGGATTTAGAAGAGAGAGAAAAGCTTGGGAGAAAATGAGAGTAAAGTGACCCTTTTTCTCTCTCTTTGATCTATATAATAGATATGATTCAAGATATTTGCTAGCAAGTTGTGGCTGATATTTGGACACACATTTAGGTCTAGAGTTAGAGTAGTGTACCAACTCATTTTAGGGCTAGATCTACAAGCAATCTACTAAATAATGCAATAAGGGTAAACTAGTCATTTCCATACTATTTTATTTCTAGAATTGTCATTTGTTGCAAACCTTTAGGGTTTAACCCTTAGGGTTAAAACCTAAGCTTTCCATAATTCACATTTTAGGATTTCTAAATTAGGGTTTTCAAAAATGAAAATTAACATTTTTAAATTATAATTAGAGTTTCTAATTACAAAGATACTTTCCTAATCACTAAGGGCTAACACAAATTAGGATTAATATTTCCTAATTAAGATTGCTAATTTAGCAATTAAATTCATAATTGTACATTAGGGTTCCTGACAGAATAATTAGGGTTTAAAAATTTTGAAATTAGGGTTTGCTAATTAATTAAGCTTTACCTTAATTACTATTATAATTAATAAAAGTTAAGCAATATAATCATCCTTTAAGTTCCTAGATTAGGGTTTTAAATACCCGAAATTTGAAATTAGAGTTTCTAGATTTGATATTAGGGCTTTCTAATAAGCAATTAGGGTTTCAAGTAATTCGTTAGGGTTTTCCCTAATAAATTATAATTAATGACGTTTAAACCTTATACATAGCATTTAAATTCCAAAATTAGGGTTTTCAATTTCCGAATTAGGGTTTCGAATTCCCGGAACTAAAATTAGGGTTTCAGAACCGATTTCTAGGGTTTCTTATCAGACGTTAGGGTTTTCTAACTGAATGTTGACGTTCTTAATAATATTAGGATTTGACACTGATAAAATTTATCTGGTCAACCCTTGACCCTTAACCACACACTGTGCACACATAATACCATAATTACAGAACATAAACACATATACACTCAATCCTGAATAATTCACCTAACTCCTTCACAGAATTTTGAAATCCTCAAAATTCCTTTCCAAAAATATCAAACGCATACACTTATTTTCTGTCTAGGTCTATTATTTGACCTTAAATCCATCATTTAAGATTTTAATAAATTGTCTAATTTCTTGGGTTGTCACAGGGTTTTTCATCATGCATGCGGTAATCCACGTAGACATGTTATACCAACAGATTAATAAAGGATGAATACGAAGGGTTATTTATCATGTATGTGGTAATTTGCGTAAACATGTTATACCCACAGATTAATAAAGAATGAATACAAAGGACAACACTTATGAGTATGAAGCAATATCACGTACGAATATGAAAGAAAATAACATCCTTTACGAATATGAAAAAAATAATATCCCTTACCTTAGTAGGAGATTGGATACTGCAATAGTATAGTAACAAAATACTATTCTTTTTTCTTTCTTATTCTCTTTATAATTTCTCTCTCTAGAGTTTTAGTGAATTGGTGAGAAAGAAGGAAGAAATGAGCTTCTATTTATAAGATAATAAATTAAATAGTAATTAATTCACAAACGGTCCATATTGATTTACTATTAAAACGGACGGTCCATATTGATTTACTATTAAAACTTCAACTGACGATCCATATTGATTTACTATTAAAACTTTAACCGACGGTCCATATTGATTTACTATTAAAACTTCAACTGACGGTCTGAAAAACTAGTACATCTCCCAATGGAATAATAAGCTAAACTTACAACAAACGCCTCATGACAAACCCCTATATTTATATCAAAAATTGAATAAATATTTACCACAAATCACTTATCTTCAATCAACACATTTTTAATCTTTCAATAATTATTCATCATTTAATATTATAACTCACAATATTGACAACCAGATCGTTCCCAAGAAAGGGAATTTTCGATAAGAATTTCTCCTTACTGGCGCGCAATTAAATAACCAAACTCCTTTTCTCGACAGAATTTTTTAGACATTATCAATAATACAAATAATAATATGAATAATTGTGTCGTGTCAATGATTGATATAATAATATTAAATATTGTGCAGATGATACTGTGACAATAATTAAATCAATAATATGAAGTACTATGCAGCAACTACTGTGACAATTATTGAATGAAACTGAGTGACTTCTTATGTAATCATCAATAATCAGAAATACTATGCAATACCGTGTGCTACTGTGCAATAACGCGTATTACTATACTTTTATCACCGAGTATTTCAACAGTTTAACGGTAAAAGTCCTGCTATTATTTTATGAAAAGGTTATTTTTGTCGCTATTTATATCCAATAGTTATTCCGTTGTGGGGTCCACCAATGATTGCGTTGTTGTACTAATATTCCCCGAAAAAAAGAATATTCCCCGACCAAACGAATATTTTATGACAACTTGCTTACTTTGAAAAATTTTCACATATCACCCATAACTATAGAATTATATCAAATCAACACCTTATTATTCAAAATAATATTTAGAGAAAATTAAATCTTTATTCATAAAAAGTTGGGGTCTTATAACCTACATTTATAAGCCTTTTTTAGGGGGAGAAACTCTTTAGCAAGGACAAGTTTGAAGTCTGATATATACGTTCTCTTTATCTTTCTGCTGTAATTATTAAGGTAATATATTTCTTAATTTTATGTTACGGTAATTCAACAAATGTATATGAATTGTGTATTTCAAGTTCTTTTTTTACTTGAATTGTGTACTTCGAGTTCTTTTTTGACATGATTGTCGGACAAATTATTAAATTCATTATTCAAACTATCCCGTGCATTGCACGTGCTATCAACTAATAATATAGAAAAGCAACAAAGGCGATCTTTTTAATTGGAAAACTCACTTTAAATCGAAAAAATCATTGAGTTGTCTCGGTTGATGACTTATTGAATTAATACATCGGCTCTTCCAATTCCCCTTCCCCGCTCTTCAATCCTCTCAATTAACCCGTCGACTCCTCTTTTTTTGTCTACAATTATATATTAGTCGTCTCTCGAAACTCTTTGTATTAGAGTTCGTTTTCAAACTAAAAGAGGGTGTAATTAAAATTCAATAGCCAAACCCTAACGAATCACAGTATAGAGAGTAAGAGAGAAGATGTTGAGAGTTTCAGGGAGAAGGCTCTCTTCTTCTCTACCATTGAGTCGAGCATCATCGGCCTTTATTTAAAACCATCCAATCAACGATATCCATGAAAGTAGTATGCACACAAGTCAATCATGTTTGATGATAAAACATATACTTTGTAACAATCTTATTTATTTATTAATAAAAAGTATTAATTTATTAAAGGCTTTTAATTATCTACATGATGCTGTTTTATAATATGTGATAAACCCATAGTTTTAAGCAATGCTTTTAGAATAATGATGATGATCATTCCAATGAGATCTAAATTCTTAGAAAGCTTAAAACTAAAATAGTCCCCAATCGTTGGATTACTCAATTGGGGATTAGTGAATCCGGATAGATTGGTACATACGTTGCTTGCTCATTGGATGAGGATGATTGATCTCATGATCATTTGTGTGGAGACACTAAAGCAAGTATGTAGGTGCTTATTAGAGAATAAGTCCACTGAACGTGGTTCGCTAAGGAATACCTAATGGAGTTTTACTTGCATGTCAATAGAAATTCTTGTAGTGATAGTAGTATAAGTGATCCTTGGACTTGAGATCATCATAGTATCTTGTGTATGATGAGTTATACTTTGACTTATTCCTTAAGACCCTTAGGATATATCAAAGGGTATGCTTAGGAATAATAAGTTGTACATGGAGATAATGTATGATCAATAAAGAATCTACCATTTCTAGTAAAAGAAGAGAAATATCCTATGTGATTCGATAAATGACAACCCAGTAGTCCTTGGTTAAGGCAGAATAAAATTAAAAAGGAGTTTCTAATTTGCATTATTTGGAGTTATGCATTTAAAAGTCGAAATACATATAATTAAATAAAATAAGACTCGACAGTAATTTCATGTCTTATATTTAATTGGGACATTATATGATGGAAGGATTGAATTGTACGGTAACTATTTACTCAAAGGTTCTTTTATGATTAATGTTAAAATCTATATTATCTGAAAAGTCGTTAATCGCTAGGGAGGCTTATCGCTATTGTAGAATAAATATTATTTATTTAAATAAATTAATAGTTTAATTTATTTATTTAAATAAGATTAGAATTGTTCTAATTGATTTATTCACAACCGGTTTAATATGAAGAACCTAAAGGGTCACACCATAAAAGGAAGAATAATTATTTAAGAATTTAATGGCATAATCGTAATAATAAGTTAAGTATATTTAATTTAATCTATGGTTATAGAATAAATTAAATAACTTAATATTTATTATTTAATATTTTGAAAATATTAAATATAAATTAATAAGAGGAGTCTTATTATTATTATTATTATTATTTAATTCCTAAAGGAGTTTGGGAATTAATTAATAAATGTACTCTCATATTCTTAATAAGATTAGAGACAAATTAATTAAAAGATTTTAATTAATTATTCCTAATAAGATTGAGAGTCTAATTAATTAAAGGAGTTTAATTAATTAAAATAAAACTCAATTCTTTAATTGTTAAGGAGGGTTGTCCACATCTATAAATAAGAGGAGTCTTATTATAGGTGAGGGTGGTTGACGTTTTCACATAATACGTAATTTCAATAGTTGGGAGAGTACACCCTTTTTTATGAGAGATAGAAAAACTAGGATTTTGCCAAATACCCATCTTCTTGAATCTTTCTTCTTTCTTGGTGGATCACCTCTAGAGGCTAAACACTTGGGTGGCTAATGTTGATCAAAGGAAGGAACCAAACCCAGTGGATTCAAGTTGAACGCGAAAAGGATTTGAAGGTGAACTTGTACCTACGGAAACTTGAATCTTTAAGCGTATGATTCTTGTTCTTTATCTTTTCATTTAGTTAATAATTGTGCATAAAGGATGATCCGGGTACATGATTTGTAAAATTTTAAAACTCTATTTTTTCATGCTTCCGCTTATTTTGTGCAATTTGATTGCGTTCATAAATATTACAAACCTAATAGTGGCATCAGAGCCAAACCTTTATGCAAATTATTAATTGTTTAGATTTGATATGTATATTGATGTGTTTAGAATAATTTAGTTAGGCATAATTTTATTGTATAAAATTTATTAAAAAAAACGTGATTCGCGTGGCTGATTTATTAACCGTCGTTATGTGAATGTTTTTTTAAAGGTTACTAGGAGATTCACATTCTTCTGGAAACAGGATTATATATATAAATATATATATATATATATATATATATATATATATATATATTCTAACATAAGGATTCATAATGTTTGGATTATATATATGCGGATTCAAGCGTTATCTTATATATATATATATAATATTCTTAATAATTTTATAATTAAAATAAAGAGTTTATTTTAATTTTAAAATTAGATTCCATGATAACTAATTGGAGTTGAAATTGGATTTTATATTTCCTTAAATAAAGGAGTTTATTCGAGATGAAATAAGATTTCATATTATTCAAAATAAAAGAGTTTATTTGTGAATAGGAAAGAGAATCCTAATTTCCTTAAATAAAAGAGTTTATTTAGATATGGAATAAGATTTTATATTACTCAAAATAAAGGAGTTTATTTGTGAATAGGAAAGAGAATAAAGTGCTTCCTTTAATAAAGGAGTTTTTTTTACTTGGAATAGATTCCATAATTAATTAAAATAAATGAGTTTATTTTAATTAAAGATTTTGATTAAAATAAAATAGTTTATTTTATTCAAAATAGGATAAATTAAAACAAAAGAGGTTTATTTTGATTTAAATTTAGATTAAAATAAAAGAGTTATTTTGATTCAAAATTAGATTTTATGCTAACTAAATTTGCCCATTAAATGATATCAATATATATATATATATATATATATATATATATATATATTGAATGTTTATTATTCATGAGATGAATGATATTTATTGATGCATATGATGATGTGTATGATAATAAATGAGATTGATTATGGACTATTGACCAATGTGATTGGATTTTATTTTAGTTGGATGAATGAATATATGAGTTTTATTAAATGGGGTCTGCGTACCTCGTCTTCTTTAATTTTTTCTTAATGTAAATTCTATCTCTCTCCTATGTACTTCTCCTTGATTGCTGATCAAGGTTTCTATTTATTTTAAAATAGTTTTGTAATATGAATAGTTAGAGTTAATTTTGAAGAACTGGAGATTAAAGAGCAATGAGCGTTTGAAGACCCGTTTGTAATGGAGCCCGGGTTTAAATGTAATAGTTATATTTAAATTAATTCTTGCACCCCTAGGGTTTGACCTTTTTGGTTCACTTGAAGGCTCTAGTGAACCAAACTAGAATAAAGTCTATAATCAATGCGGGTAGAATATAGTATTCTATATGTGCATGCTTATACAATATATATATATATATATATATATATATATATATATTATGCAAACTTGCTTCGCATGTTCATTAATATGATGCATATTTTATATATATATGTGCATGCGCGCTAAATAAGATGAGGCAAATTAATAACAAACCCCTCAAAGATTTTATATTAAGTCCTAAGCGTTCAAAGATATTTGGAATATCGAATGTCGCCTTCTAGCATGATAAAATTAATAGAGTATTAAATATTTAATATGAGTTTGTTGTGTCACCACAAGGCAAGTATTAAGTATTTAAGATGTTAATTTATCACATTTGATGCTTATAAAGAAAATTGAATAATATTTTTTTGTTGTGTCACAACAAGGACAATGTTTTTCTTTTTTGAATATATGGAAGTAGACTTGGCAATATAGTTAGTTAACTGTTGGGTCAAACCATATTAACTGGAACCAATTGGGTTGGTTAACCATTTTTATTTATTCAGGTTGGTTAAAGTTTTGACCCATATTTTTTAAAACAAATATAGTTATGAACGGTTAACCATTTTTTAACCCATATTCCATTCCGATCCAAATCGAAAAGTTCTTTTCTCATCTAGTAATATAGTGTGCGGCTGTGCGCTTCTTATTTCTTGACATTTTCACTTTGTTGTCTTCATCACTCTTCCATACAAATTGATTGCTCTTCTATATAACATTCTCCCATTAATTTGTCAATTTTTCTTGCTTTATTAAACAATCTATTTTTTTTAAAAGATATTATTAGTATAAAATAACATAATATACTTAATTTTATTATTATATTATTTATAATTAAGTAATAACTTATATTTTTAAAATTAAAATTACATTATTAATATTCCTAAAATTGTTAAATAAGAATTCTTTTGTGAGAAAAGGTATATTTCATTCATAATCTTTTGCACATGACTAGCTAACTCAACACCTTGGAATGGTTTATATTGTGATTTTTAATATTAAAACACTCTTTTTTGGTCAAAAGATTTTTACAGCATTACAGAACATCAATAAAGAAAATATTTTTAACAAATTAACTTTTAATTAAAAAAACATGACTCTTTTTTGGTTTGTCTGTTATGTATATATTTTTTTAATACAAATGTGACGCCCCCAAAATTAGGTATACGTCACCCATCTTGGGTCGCCACTTACATGGTACATAAATTCAAATACAACTTACTAACCTAACTGTCGGTACAATACGACATAAAGCGTGAGTTTGAATACAAATATTGTCTACTAGATATTATACAAACTCAAAAGGAGTCCTCATTACAACTATTATCACACTATTTCATAGAATAGTGAGGACTACTAATGCTATCCTCGGACCATTACTTCGTTCCCCGACTCGTCTCCGGCCTATGTTCTCATTTCACGAAGAGAACGGTGAAAGAAAGGTGAGCTCAACTAGCCCAAGAAGAAATATTATGACTAAGATAATGCGAGAATAAATTATCATTAGCCTTCAACAAATGTTAAACCGATAAAATACAATAGACAAACGGTTTTAACTGCGGCAATGAATAAGCAATCCATTAAAAGAGTCAAGTAGAGAATAAAGTCTACTATCTTTTAGGTTTTAAAAGGTTTTCATCAATTTTATCGCCGAGACAAATTTTAATAATAAACCACCACATCTAATCATCCCCGTATTACACGGCCAAGGATTTTCATCAAATTATCAATGGTCATGACTATACCGAATCACCCCCGGTCATAATCATACCAAAAACTATCCATCAACCGCATTACAAAGCCATCAAGACTTTTGTCACATCATTTATATCAAGTCGTGATTATCTTAGAATGATCCCTGGTCATAATCATACTAAGTTCATCTATGCACGTAAGCTAAAGATAACATAATATAACATGAGGATGATGACAATGACATAGTAATTCAATAAAACAAGTTCAAGAATTATTTAATCCATGAATTATTAACGCCCAAATTGTCAACATGATCATTGTTTTCGTAGAGTAAAATTCAATAATGATCAAGAAGAATATTTTCATGAAAAGATCTTTGGATGAAACGCAAATATCAAGGATATTCTACTAATTTCATGGAGTATAGAAGTCAAAGTTTTAACCAACTGGGTATAATAAAGAATGGAATAACAAAAGAAATCACCGTGCATGCGGTGCCGCGTGATAGATAAAAGTTATTCAACAGAATAATAATAACGGAACCAAGTCGGTGAAATTCACACCAAGCGGGATGTTCCAACGAGAATAATAAAGATGGAACCGGATCCGGTGTAAAACACACGTGATAGGATATTCCAACAGAATGATAAAGAGCGGAACCAGTGTCCGTGTAAACACACGTGCATGGATGTTCCAACAGAATAATAAAAAGCGGAACCAGGTGGGTGTAAAAACACATGCATAGGATGTTCCAACCTGAATAATAGAAGAATGTCACCAAGTATAGGTAAATCAGCGTATCTGAGTTATTCCAACGAGTAATAATAAGTAATGGAATAACATAAGGATTTCACCAAGTATAGGATATGCCGCGATACAAAGTTATGTATAGGGTATGCCACTTTTACAAAGTTATTCCAATGTAATAATAGTGAATGGAATAATGTAAGTTCTCTTCAAGAAGAAAGAATAACACCCCTTACCATAAAGAACTGAATATAGAAGTAGTGAAGTAAAGAATACTCTTCTTCTTTCTATAATTTTCTCTATAGCTTCTCTCTATAATTTTCTCTCAGAGTTTCAATGAATTAAGTAAGAAAATAATGAAGGAATGAGCTTCTATTTATAGGAAAATGGAATGCATAAGTAACTAATCCATGAACGGTCCAGATTGATTTACTTTAATCGATGGTCCATATTTAAAGAAAAAAATCTTTTAAATAAAATATAATATATTCTATTTATATAAAAACATTTTACTATGCAAACACTATGCAACACTATGCAAAACACTATGCAAAACACTATGCAACACTATGCATAATAAAATATAATATATTCTATTTATGTAATAACTTTAATAAAGTATTCTATTTTATATAAAAGATGTTTTACATTTTATTACGTTAATAATCTGAATAAAACAAAAACGTCATTATCATTATAATAATTCATATTATTAATCGACAATAATGGAATCAAACCGAGTAACTTCTCACATAAGCATCAATAATTAATACCGTGTGCTTTACTATGCAACCACACTTATTATCGTACTTTTACTACTACAGAGTAGTTCAACAAGAACTACAGTAAAACTTCCGCCGTTATTTCAATAAAATATTTTTGTCGTTTTCTCAATCCGACAATAATTACATTTATAGGGTCCACCAATGATTGAGTCAGTAGTTATGCGAATATTCCTCGCTAAACCGAATATTCCCAGACCAATCGAATATAATATAACCACTTGCATACTTTGTAAAATTTATAAATACTACCCACAACTATAATATTATCTCAAATTCACACCATAATATTAAAAAATTATTTTGACAAAATTTAAATCTTTATTGATAAAATCTGGGGTCTCATAACAAAAACAACAATGTTGAAAAAATAAACATTACATTGGTCATGTTATTTATTTGAAACGTACACGAAAGTTTCACATGCATCTCATGTCTAATAAATTGATCAAAAGGATAATAAGAAGGCAAAATGAGTTTTATTTGCATTACTCGTAATTTTGGATTCCAACCTTTCTATTAGCAAGTTAATAATAATTTTAAAAAATTATTTAAATATGGAAGGGTATTAATATTTTTAATTTAAAATTTTATTAGTATAGTTTTTTAGCATTTTATTATTTATATTAATAATTTTTATATCATATTATTACTTAATTAATTTAATTGTGACGGTCACAATTTTATTTTTTAAAAGTTTTGTTTAAAAGTCAAAACATCTTAAAATGGTTAATATGGTTAATATGATTTTGAACCATAACCATATAGTTTCAACCCACACAACCCATATTAAAAATAGTTAATATGATTTTAGTTTTTAAATAGAACCATAACCATATTTTGAATGAAAATCAAAACCAACCCATAACCATATTTTGCCAGGCCTATATGGAAGTGCTATGTTGGACTTAACTTAGATAATTTTGATTCGGATGTGCCACCACTTGATCAAAATAATCTAAAAGGCAAAATAAAAGGAGTTACATGATGATGTAATTGACAAGAGTTGTCTAACTATTTATTTATATATAGTTTGTTGTGTCACCACAAGGCTATATACATTTGAAATGAGATCATTATTCTCACTAGCAAAAACTTTAATTAGATTTTACCGAACTATATAAGTGAGGGTAATATAGTTTGATAAAAATAGTGGGAGATACCAATTTAAAACAAGACCTAAATTATTTTGGTAATTAATAAAAGAATATATGCTAAAATGTTGTTAATTACAAATTCATCTATAGAATTTTACAATGTCTAAATTACTATCACTACGAAACATATTAGATTCTATTTAACCAAACTGAATTAAACGGATTGGTTAAGGAAATTGAGAATAGTTCTCACGACTGAAAAGCTATCTTATGTTCTTAATACGTCTATCCCTGCAATGGTTGCAGACAATGCCTGCTACTTTTAGAAAGTGGCAAGATGATGTACAGTTGGCTCAATGCATCATGCTCGCATCCATGAGTAATGAGCTTCAGCATCAGCATGAAACTACGGATGCTCGTACTATACTCATGCACATCAAGTAGTTGATGGTGAGAAAAGTAGGACTGATAGATATTATATATCTAAGGAGCTCTTTCGATCTAGTGTGACACCCCCAAATCTGTGTAACAATGATTACAGGACATGGTGCTCATGGTACAACATACATAATCATTTAACTACATAAACTCCGAAAAATAATAATAATAATAACTATTACATACCTATTCGAATAAAATCCCAAGTCTTTACAACCTTAAATAAACTGAAACTTAAACTTAGCGTTTATCGCAACATTACATCATATGTGGAAATATAACTTATTACATAAATAACTCTCATCATTTCATCTTAGACTTCCCCTTGTCCTTGCAGAGAGCCCTCGCCGTTTTCAAATTTTATTTGAAAGGTTTAAGCAAGAATGAGCACAAATTGCCCAGGAGTAAAGTAGTTTGGAAACATGCATCAGGAGTAAAAGCATTTGTATGACTATTTCTCAACTGTTGAAATAATTATCAAGAGATAAACAAGAATATCAAGATAAGAGTTTTAGAATTCTCAATAGCATACTAAGGGATGTTAGATACCCTAAACATTATTTTGTTTCATCAAAAACCTTCAGACGATTTAACAAGCAAATAGATTGTAAACAGTCTCTGTAAGTACTCCAGGTGATCAACCTATCGTACCCTACATTGTGCATAAGTATGAATTTTAACTACGTAAGCATAAATGGGACTATATGCCCGACATCTATTTGCCCGATTATTCAGGTTGTTCATCTTAGTATTCATGCGAGATTGCTCCAAAGCAATTTGGATTGGTAAACATTAAATAGCTGCAAAGTATTTGAATTGTTCAAATGATATATCATTTATCATCAATAATATCTAGCCGAAACAAAAAGCCAGAAAACATACTTGAAAACAGTTCGTTAAAGAAATAGAACTTTAAAGTATAGCAGTTGTAATACTAACGGAGTAATCATCAATAACGCTTGCAAAGAAATTGCAGTTATATAACATTACGATAAAGGAACTTGTACGAAAAGTAAATAGCACAAGTCCGATTCTTACCCTCACTGTCATAACAATGAGTGAAGATTGAATAATTGCTCAATAGAAACTTAGGGTTAGGAAACTTGCCTGATACATCTTCTACAATTTAACGGTATCTACTAGCCCTTCACGTAACCTATTTACATGTGTCACGTTAAGAAATTAGGTTCTCGAACACCCCTTTGAAGTGTAATGCTTTCCTTTTATTTTAATAAGATTATTAAACTCGCACGTATTCAAATACAATTCAATTATATAACATGTTGCTTCGTATAGGCCAAGTGGTTCAATAAAAGAATCTGGGAAAAATAAATTTCGACCCAAACCGACCTAACTGGATATGGCCAGAAATTGCAGAGAGTCTAAGTCTTATGATGGCAATTTAACCGCTTCTTTCATCATGCCCATAATTTTTTTTCCCCGCTTCGAGCAGCCCGCTTTTCGATTTAATTCCTACCAAACTACAGAACATCTGAGCATGAAACTTGGACACAATATACTTCATATAGCATAGTATTTTATAAAAATGTAACATACATCAAATTAGTATGTTAAGACCACAAACCAACTACATAGATAAGCGTGCATAAACTAATTTAGGACTTAGAAAATTTTTCTAGAAATCTCAAAATCTACAGATTTTTCCCTATGAACATGCTTGCTACCGAATTTCATATCTTGCTCAATTTAACTCCGTTTCTTATGAAATTTGGTCAGGTTATACTATATAGTATTTCACAAAATTATTACCTACCATAATCGGGTCACAGAAACCATGATTCTAAGGCTCCGAAAAACCCAAAAAGTCACATATTTCAAGTTTAACCAATTTTGACAAAATTCATGATTTCGATTCTAGCATGCAAGGAATTAGTTCCTACTGTCCAGATCATATGTACTCCTATAAATACACATGTTACAAAAATCGAACTCACTAAATTCCCATGATTTGATTATACTAGCATCTTTGAGTTATATTAACAAATAATTGGCATGCATAACACAATTCCTTGAATCTCTACGATATTGAGGCATGATTAAATAAGAACTTTCGTTCTTAATATCCACATATCAACAACTAGTAGCAACATGGCATCACAAGGTCCAAAATAAATCGTTTACAAAGGTCTCATATGCATATTCCCTCATTTTTACTTAAGAACAAGGAAAAGAGAGTTCGTGGCTTACCTCTCTGATGAATTCTTCTCGCTTGAATTCCTCCAATGACTCTCCTTGCTTTATTAGTCTCTGAAATCTCCAGAATTCGCCACCCTCTCAAGCTCTTTCCTCCCTCACTCTCAACTTCACACACGGTAAGATTTTTTTTTTAACAAAAGGAAGAAGAGACTTGGATTGGAAATATTTATAGAACATGATATCCATTGTTTTCTCCAGCCTTTCCATATCCAACATTAGTTATATATTAAGTGTATTGCATTAAATCAATTTAGTATGGGGTGGGGATTATAGAAAGGAAAAGTCTTGGTTTGTAAGGAGTTGTAACTCCCTCCCCCTCAATACCTTATTATACGTATACTTCCTCTCTTGTCCCAATTTGATCGTCACGTGGCCCACGGCTGCTGCAACTTCTTTATTAAAATATCAATATAATCAATTTAATCACTTAATAAACTATTTTGACCATTTTGCCCTCTGTAGCCAAACGTTTCGATACTAATATCGATTCCTACTAAAATCGAGATTTCGGACATCATGGGACTATCCGTTTTGTCAACTTAGCCTCCAAAATTCATGGTTGACTTTTTACCCAAAAAAAATCAATCGGTTGACTTTGACCAAAAAGTCAACTGCGACACATTCTGTGGTTACAGTCTATCTTTAGTAATTTTGACGTTCTGGACTCAAATACGCAGTCCACGTCTCTAAATTCTGCTCCGAAATCAATCTCATGTTTTAATTCCCTCCCACGCAATTAATCAATCTAACTCCAATAGTTAAATTAAACTAAACCAATTATTTACACATACCTCATCACATAACTTAAAATGAAACATGTATGTATAACGCATATATATTTAATAATAGAAATCACACAAGAGTTTCACATAAATTTATTTAGTGACCATTAGTAAATTACATAATGATCTCAGATATTACATCTAGAATGACCAATGACACTACAGTACATACAAAAGTACTTAGCATGTTCAATTTGATTGAACAATAAGGACAACAGGCTTTTTCATGGATGGAGAGTTGAGCCAAGATTTGATCTTGTAGTCACTCTAGACTCATTCTCACAATTATTGTGAATTTTTCATATGAACAAGCTAAAGATCAGTCTCGCTGATTTGCTTAACATGTTGAAAAAAATTGAGAGTCAATTTCCAACCATGAAAGACCAAGTCTTACTGGTAGGGGCCAAAGGATCTTCTGAAAAGAAGAACGATTCAAAGAAGGTAAATAGAAAGGCAAAAATAAAGGATAATAAGAACAAAACTGATATGGATAGCAAAGGAGTTTGCTTCCACTGCAATAAGCCAGGACACCGAAAAAGAAACTGCAAGAAGTATCTTGTAGAGGCTAACCAGAAGAAGCTTAGTGAAGCTTCGGTTACAAATATATTTTTTGTTCATGATTAAAATAATTTTTTTTTTAAGTCAAGGTTCTACTTGGGTATTGGATACCGGCTTTGGTTATCATAAATATAGATTTATGAAGGGACCAAGCAGAAGTAAAAAGCTAAACAAAGCTAAGTAATCCTATGTGTAGGGAATGAAGCAAATGTTGCTGCATTAGCCATACAAACTTATAGTTTAGCATAGCCTACGTGAAAGTCTATTAAGTCAATAAATTGTTATTACATTTGAGTTCTCGTTAGAAACATTATTTTCATTTTATTGTTGGACAATGAAATCTTTGGTATTATATTTAAGAACAATTATTGTTCTATTTATAATAATAATATTTTTATAGAACTGGAATATTACTTAATGGATTTTGTGTACTTGACTTACATAAAAATTATTTTGCAAATTGAACAAACTAGTATAAGAAAAGGAGATGATTATTCAAAGAGTTGAATATTTGTATTTGATGAAATACAAGTATGAATTATTTAAAAGGTTCAAAGAATTCAGAAGTGAAATAAATTGGCAAAGTATTAGGATTTTTTGATCGAATCAAGGAAGGAATACTTGTGCAATAAGTTTCTAGATCATCTCAAATGGTTTTCTCACAATGGACGCCTACTGATACGCAATAATTGATTGATGTATCTAAAAGAAAAAATTAGACCTTGTTGGACATGGTACGGTCCATAATAATTTTACCGACATTCCAGTATCCTTCTGGGGTCATGCCCTAGAAATGGCTGCATATCTACAGAAAAATTGATTGATGCATAATATTTTTAAAAGGTGTTTGTTGCAAAATACGTTACCTTCTAAGATAAAGATGTTTATCATTGAAGGGGCTAGTGGGAGGATAATATATCTTGAAGAGTTCAAGAACCACAAAACACTATAAGTCAAATAAGAGAAACCTGTAGATAGACCTATTGTACCACAACCGAATCGTAAATCTGGAATAGTACCAAAGATACCTAAGAGGTATGGATTCATCATAGATGATGATGATGAGGTACACATCATAGAAGATGATGAACCAGTTATATACGATGAGGTAAGAGTTGTAGACACTTAGAGAAATGGATTGAAGCAAGCTTCTCAAAAATGGAACATTCATTTTGATGAAACAAATCAAAAGAGTTTGATTTTATCGCAAATAAGAATGAACCTAGTGTGTACAAAAGGGTCAGTGGGAGCACCGTGACATTCATAATATTATATGTTGATATACTATGGATAAGGAATGACATACTAATGCTACAATCAGTAAATATAAAGTTGTCTAAACATTCCTCCATGAATGATTTAGGAAGATTATCTTAATTGTGGATACAAATCTATATAGATAGATATAAGAGGATGCCCGACTTAACCCAAGGAACGTATATTCATTTGATGCTAAAGTTGTTTAGCATGGCAAACTCTAAGAGTTGTCTCATGTTGATGACCCATGGAGTGTATCTCTCTTAATAGTCCCATAGACTCATAAAAGAGAGATCGCATGAGTAACAATCATGTATACAATGAAATATACGAGACCAGATGTTGATCAGTCATATTCTGGAGAAGATCACTGTAAGACAGTGAAAACTATCTTAAAGTACTTAACTGGCACTAAGGATGTGATTAAAATTTATGGTGGGTCTAAATTAAAACTAGAGGGCTTAACAGACTCAAGTTTTTCAGACAGACCAAGACGACAGAAATTCCTCTTTAAGGTAAAGCGTTACCTTGAACGGTGCTGCAGTGAATTGGAAAAGTTTCAAACATCAAAGAGTTGTTGGTTTAGTAATAAAGACAAAGTATATAGCTGTAAATGAAGCTGCAAGTTGATTGTTTGGATGAAAAGTTCATTACAGAACTAGGAATAGTTCATAAGTCTCATCTTGGATCTAAACATTTGTTGTAGCACTTTCATTTGATTATAGGAATCATTGAAAGCTGGGAAATCACTATAGAGATAGTGGACTCTCAAGAATAACATTACATATCCATTAACTAAGGCTTATCCAACAGCAGGATAATCGTCACTTAAAGAAGAAGGGTATGAGATTCCATGTCGATTAGCTTTAGTGCAAGTGGGAGATTGAAAGTCGTATGCACACAAGCCAATCATGTTTGATGATAAAGTATATATTTTGTAACAATCTTATTCATTTATTAATAAAAGTATTAATTTATTAAAGGCTTTTAATTATCTATATGATGCTGTTTTATAATATGTGATAAACTCATAGTTTTAAGCAATATTTTTAGAATAATGATGATGATCATTCTAATGAGATATAAATTCTTAGAAAGCTTAAAACTAAAATAGTTCCCAATTGTTGGATTACTAAATTGGGGATTAAGGAATCCGGATAGATTGGTACATACGTTGCTTGCTCATTGGATGAGGATGATTGATCTCATGATCATTTGTATGGAGACACTAAAGCAAGTATGTAGGTGCTTATTAGAGAATAAGTTCACTGAACGTGGCTCGCTAAGGAATACCTAATGGAGTTTTACTTTCTTGTCAATAGAAATTCCTGTAGTGATAGTAGTACAAGTGATCCTTGGACTTGAGATCATCATAGTATTTTGTGTATGATGAGTTATACTTTGACTTATTCCTTAAGACCCTTAGGGTATATCAAAGGGTATGCTTGGGTATAATAAGTTATACATGGAAATAATGTATGATCAATAAATAATCTACCACTTCTAGTAAAAGAAGAGAAATATCCTATGTGATTCGATAAATGACAACCTAGTAGTCCTTGGCCAATGCAGAATAAAATTAGAAAGGAGTTTTTAATTTGCATTATTTGGAGTTGTGCATTTAAGAGTCGAAATACATATAATTAAATAAAATAAGACTTGACAGTAATTCCATGTCTTATATTTAATTGGAACATTGTATGGTTAAATGATTGAATTGTACAGTAACAATTTACTCAAAGGTTCTTTTATGATTAATATTGAAATCTATATTATCTGGAAAGTCGTTAATCGCTAAGGAGGCTTATCCCTATTATAAAATAAATATTATTTATTTAAATAAATTAATAGTTATATTATTTATTTAAATAAGATTAGAATTGTTCTAATTGATTTATTCACAATCGGTTTAATATGGAGAACCTAAAGGGTCACACCATAAAAGGAAGAATAATTATTTAAGAAGTTAATGACATAATCGTAATAATAAGTTGAGTATATTTAATTTAATTTATGGTGATAGAATAAATTAAATAGCTTAATATTTATTATTTAATATTTTGGAAATATTAAATATAAATTAATAAGAAGAGTCTTATTATTATTATTACTATTATTATTATTTAATTCCTAAAGGAGTAAGGAAATTAATTAATAAAAGTACTTTCATATTCCTAATAAGATTAGGAGATAAATTAATTAAAAGAGTTTAATTAATTATTCTTAATAAGATTGAGAGCCTAATTAATTAAAGGAGTTTAATTAATTAAAATAAAACCCAATTCCTTAATTGTTAAGGAGGGTTCTCACATCTATAAATAAGAGAGTCTTATTATGGGTGATGGTGGTTTGGCGTTTTCACGAATCACGTAATTACAATAGTTAGAGAAAGACACTCTTTTCATAGAGATAGAAACATTTAGGATTTTGCCAAATACCCATCTTCGTGAATCTTTCTTCTTCCTGGTGGATCACGTACAGAAAAAAAAACACTTGGGTGTCTCTTGTTGATCAAAGGAAGGAAACAATCCGGTGGATTCAAGTTGAGCGAAAAGGATTTGGAGGTGAAACTTGTATCTTCTATGTTTCGAATCTTGAGGTATGATTAACATTCGTTATCTTTTGTTTAATTAATAATTATGCATAAAGGATGATCAGGGTATATGGTTTGTAAAATTTTAAAACTCTATTTTCTATCGCCCGTTTATTTTATGCAATTTGATTGCGTTCATGAATATTACAAACCTAACAATCCATTCATTGGTCGATGGCACCAGATCCATTCTCTGTTCATCCCCGCAATCATTTTCTCTCGGTTCCATTTTCCTTGATTGAATAAGAGGTCTACACTTTTCTATTTTTCTTATGTATAATTCACTTCTCCGCTTTATTTTTTTTTATGTTCTCGATAATGACCTCTGTTTACATTTGTATTTTTTCCGCTGCTTTATTTTTTGTTTTTCTTCCACGATCCGATGTATTTTCAGCTCTTTAAATGATAAGAGTATCATGTATTTAATTTTTATTTTTATAGGGGATGCAATTCATAATATGGCATGTTGAAAATTTCTATTATTTATTCGCATCTTAGCTCTATCCCCAAGTTCATATTGGGAAATCCTAAAATTCAAAGTACAATAATTTGTGCAAGTACAAAACCTTAGACGACAACAAGATGCATCTCTGTTACTTCTTGAAATTAATTTGTTCACTAAAAACTATTATAGTTTATTAATTATCTTTCTGTGACTTTAGATTGTTAGATGATGGTGAGATTATTGGGTTGTCTGAAACATCTTGAAGTAGAATATTAGTTTAGGATCAATAAAACCCAAGAACAAGTATATTGTTATTTTTCATTAATTTAGAATCCTGCATTTCTTTTACTATATCCAATTTTTGTTGTTCTAATGATTCTTTATATAAATTGACGACATGTGGTGAAGGAAAAATTCAAATATTACCGTTGCTTCCTCCTCCTTTAAAATTAAAATACTTTATAACAATTTTATTTTTTTATAGAATTCTTTTATCGTGAGCCTAAATTAAAACACTTGCGGATCATTGTTAATAAATTATTATATTATTATATATCATACAAGAACAAATTATTCTATTATTATATCATAATTATCCATAAACTAAAATATTGAAACATAAATAAGCTATATTAAGCTTGTGCAATTTGAATTAATATTTACAACATAAACAACATAAATCTATATATCTATATACATACATATATAGTAAGACAAAACATAATTTTTTGATCCTTTTGGTATGGGCTTAGAATGTCTTTCCATGACGCCCCCCAAAATAGTGTATACATCACCCATCTCATAAAGTCAGCCAAATTCACAGTACAAAAATACAAATAAAAACTTAATTATACAACCTGTCGTGTAAAATACTTAAAAAAATATACGTCATGAGTTTTAATACAAATATTGTCATCTAGACAATATCCACACTCAATGGAGTCCTCATTACATTTATTATCACACTATTTTAAAGAATAGTGAGGACTACTATAACACCATCTCTGACCATCACTCCGCTCTAAACTAGTAAAATTGCCACGCTCTCATTTCAAGAGAACAATGAAAGCAAAAAGGTGAGTTTCAACTCTAATTTAAAGAAGAAATATTATGACTAAGATAGTGCATGATAAATTATCATTAGCCTTCAATAATGTTAAACTGATAAAATACAATAGACATCAAGTTTAACTGCAGCAGAATAAGCAATCCATTAGAAGAGTCAAGTAGAGCATGATATCTACTATCTTCTATAATTTAAAATATTTTCATCAATTTTTATCGCTGAGACTCAGCTAAATAAATAAACCACGTCATCGAATCATCCCCGCACTACGTAGCCAAGGATATTCATTAAATCACCAATGGTCATGACTATACCCTGAATAATCCCTGGTCGAATCATACTAAAAGCGCCCATCAATGTACTATAGGCCATTGAGGACTTTTACCACATCGTTTATAACATTACAGGTCATGATTACACCGAATGATCCCTGGTCATAATCATACCAAGTCCATCTCTGCACGTAAGCTAAAGATATACAATTATAAAACCAATAATCAACAGCCCATCTTTGCACGTAAGCCAAAGATATACAATTCAATAATCAATAGTCCATCTTTGCACGTAAGCCAAAGATAACTTTCATCACCATATAAGCATGATGATGACGACAATGATATAAACATTAATCAAACGAAAACAAGGATAAATGTAAGACCCCAACTTATTATGAATAAAATTAAATTTTCTCTATTTATTATCTTGAAATAATTAGGAGTTAATTTGATATAATACTTTGGTTATGGGTGAAATGTGCAAATTTTACAAAATAAGCAAGTGGTTATAAAATATTCATTTTTGTCACAGAATATTCATTTGGTCGTAGAATATTCTTGTGGTTGGGGAATATTCGTACGACGACGCAGCCATTCGTGGGCCTTATAACAGAATAACCGCCGGATGAAGAAAACGACAAGTTTGAGTTTTTATAAATAACGTCGTAGTTATTACCGTTAACATTGTTGGAATACCCGGTGGTTAAAATACAAGAATACTGGCGTGGTTGCATAAAGAATGTTATTACCAGTATTGCACAATATTTTTGAATTATTGATTCTTACGTAAGAAGGCACTACTCAATAATTATTATGAAGAATTACTTTTCAATATTTTATTTTATTGATTCAATAATATTGCGTTGATATTTTATATTTTGTTATTTCAAAATTGTCACCGCACAAAGATTTCCCATTATCGGATCAATAATTCATATTATTTGAATAATATTATTAGATAACATTATTGGCAATGTTTAGAAAGTTACGCATCAGGAGAGGTTTGGTCACCTAATTGCGTGCGATGAAGGAGAAATCCTTATTCGAAAGCCCCTCTTTCTGAGGAACTACTGGTTGTCATAATTATGATTTTGTAATATTATTTGTGAATAATTAATTATTGATTTATATGATAAGGAAATATTTATTTTATAATTGATGGATATATTTATTTTATGCGAATATAATTGCAGGAATTAATGTTGAGGTGTTTTTGTCAGAATGGAGGTATTAAAAATTAAATCACTGTTCTTGAGATATATTGCGTGAGTTATAATTTTTAATCTGACCGTTGGATCGTGGTGATTTTTTGGATATGTTATACATATATAAGTTGAGAATATGTCCACATATTTTGAACCGTTAAAAATGAATGAATGATTTGTTATGAATTTTAAGAGGTGACTGATTTGGAAATTAGGTTTATAAATGATTTTGGTGGAAAATTCTAGAATTGAGTGGGCCCCACTTGTGGTTGGTGAAGAAATGTGCTGAATTTTATTTCAAATGTGGTGGGTGGCAATAGTAGTAGGTAAAGCCATCGTGTAAAGAAAGTCAAGTCGCTTGGGTGGGCTAACATTTTCCTATAAATAGAGGGCTAAGTTGGAATTGAAAATCACACCAGAAACATAAGCTTTCTCTCTCTATATTATTGATCTTATTTTGTGTGTATTTAGATACTTTGAGAGCTGCTTTATTCAAGACATAAGTTTCATTCAAAGATCACTTCCGACCTTTCAATCAAATCATCGATTCTTTGAGGTAAGGGATATTATTTTCTTCTTAAATGATATTATTTTCTTCAATATCATTATGCTGAGATATTGTTATGAATTTTATTGTGGAATTTCTACCTTTTTTGTATCGGGGTTACTATTCACGTATATGACACTATTCATGTATACGGCATTATTCACAAATACGGCACTATTCACCAAAAAATGAAATTTTTTCTTTTTCGTCCCAGATGTCTTTTATGGTTACTATCTTTGATTGTATCCATGTTTTGATCTTTATTTTTGAATTCTACTTCACACTTGGTTATTATGGAGTATTATTGAATTTGGATAAACTGAAATACAAATCCCTAATATTTGTCCTTCTGTCTCTCTGGATTCGTTCTCTAAAATGTTTTTCATCATCCTCAGTCCTTAATGGTGGTACTTGATGAATATCTTTGGCCTGTAGTGCAAAGATGAATGATTACCTGATGAATATCTTTGGCCCGTAGTGCAAAGATGAACATGTGTTGAGATGAATATGACCAACTGGTGATACAAATGAATATCTTTGGCCCGTAGTGCAAAGATGTATATTGATTGATGTTATCGGGATAAAATATTGATGATGGACTTTTAAATTCATAGATGATAGTAGATTTCATTCTCTACTTCACTCTTCTAATGAATTATTGTTTCCACTGCAGTTGTTGATCTAAAACTTGTTGTCGATTATATTATATCAGATTTTTCCCTGTTGAAGACTAAGGATAATTTGTTGTATATTATCTTAGTCATAATATTCTTTATTGGGCTAGTTGAGCTCACCCTTTTCCTTTTTGTTCCATTTTTCTTCTCGTAGAAGCGAGAACATAAAGAGAACCAGTTGGGGTATAGAGTGATGGTCTGAAGCAGTTGTTTTAGCAGTCCTCACTATTTTTGTAAAATAGTACATCAATAATTGTAATAAGGACTTTATTTGGGTGTTGATATTGTCTAGAAGACAATATTTATATTTAAACTCACAGTATGTGTTGACGTATTTTGCACGATAATTGTATTAATAAAGTTGTAGTTATTTTTCTGTACCATGTATTTGACGACTCAGAATGGGTGATGTATACCTATTTTGGGGGCGTCACAATAAATATTAAAGACTTTAAATTTATCTAAATATTATCAATCACTTAATAAACTCATAATCTAATATTATTAATATTATAACAATATTTTAATCACTTCTTAAACTTATAAACAATTTATTTCAACTGTTTACACTTTACCAAATAATGCATTTAATCATTCAAAAATTCCATACTCATAAGATTTCATCACCAATGATCAAATTCCTCATCAAAAATCTGCATATACCCTATATAGGATTCCCAAGCCATAAAATCCTATTTTCCAATTTTGTTACTTCACATAACATATTTAATTCATTTACTCATAACTATTTCATTTTCATGAAAAATACCAAATCAGTCCCAAAAATATTTATTTTCTGGGATTTAGCAAAATATAGTCCCATATTGAACATATATTTTTCTCAGAATTTTATAAAATTCATATACTATTTTTCATATGGCCAAAACTGCCGAATATTTAGACATTTATCATAAATTGTATTTTTGTCCAAAAATTCCAAAATTTACAAGGTATACTCCTGTTATATATATGTACTCACAATAAAAATTTCACCAATTTTGGAGTTAACCACAAAGAGTTATAAGGGTTTACTTTTAAAATAGTCTTTTCCCATAAAATTCATAACTCTTAATCTATACATCCAAAAATTGCCATTTTTGGACACAATCTAGAAAACTCATCAAATTATCATTTCAAATTTTTCTAAAATTTTTGAGGGTCAGAAAAATTATGAAACTGTCCCTGGCAGAAATCTCTTTTGAATGAAAATACTATTCATATAAAAACAAAGGATCATTCATCATGCATGCGGTAATCCACATAGACAGGTTATTCCAACAGAATAATAAAGAATGGAATAATAGAAGAATTCACCATGCATGTGATAGACCGCACAGACAAGTTATTCTCAACAGAATAATAAAGAATGGAACCAGGTCATGCGTAAACCGCACAGACATGATATTCCAACAGAATAATAAAGAATGGAACCAGGTCATGCGTAAACCGCACAGACAGGATATTCTAACAGAATAATAAAGAATGAAATAACAAAGAATTCACCATGCATGCGATAGACCGCACAAACAGGTTATTCCAACAGAATAATAAAGAATGGAACCAGGTCTAGCGTAATCCGCATGCATGAGGATATTCCAATGTAATAATAAACAATAAAATAATGTAAGAATTTCACCATGTATACGATGACTTGCGCATAGAAAAGTTATTTCAACATAATAATAAAGAATGGAATAATGTAAGCTCTCTTCATGAATACGAAAGAAATAATACCCCTTACCTTAGAATAAAGCTGGATACTGGAATAGAGAGGTAGCAGACTTCTCTTCTTCTTTCTTTCTATAATTTCTCTCTATAATAATTGCTTTATAGATTTAGTGAATTGATGAGAAATGAAGGAAGAATGAGCTTCTATTTATAGGAAAATATAGTTTCGATAATTGCACGTTTTGGGACTCGAAATATTACAGTACAATACCTTCAACTTTTCTTTCATTTTTAATTTAGTCCTGCAAGTATTATCAAACTTGCACCACCTCCCCTAATAGTAAATCATGTGAATCAATAGTTCTAGACATATGAAAATATGAATTACAGTATAGTACCTTCATCTATACCTTCATTTTTAACTTAGTCATACAAGTATTATCAATCTTGCACCAACTCCCCTAATAGCAAATGAATGTGACTCAATAGTACACACATGTGAACAAATAGTTATATAAGAATGTGAATTAGTAGCAATTAATTTCTCATTTATCCGATTAATTACCTGATTTATCAATATAACCCCCAGACATCAATTATCATCGGAATAGATGTCGATTTTCACTAACACTAATAATCCCAACACAATGGAACTATCAATTTCATCTTTAATCAAACACGAACTTATTCATCATTAATATTATAACTCACAATATTTAACAACCAGGTCGTTCCCAGGAAAGAGGGGGCTTTCCGATAAGGATTTCTCCTTATTGGCGCGCAATTAGATGACCAAACCTCTCCTTGACAAAACTTCTAGACATTGTAAATATTGCAATTTAATAATATGAATAACTTTGTCGTCAAAATATTGATTTAATAATATATCATATTATGCCGATGATACTGTGACAATAATCGAATCAATAATATGAGAGATATGATGCAGTAATTACTGTAGTAATAATTGAGTATAACTGAGTGACTTCTCACGTAAGCATCAATAATCAATACCGTGTGCTACTATGCAACCACGCGTATTACTGTACTTTTACTACCGAGTAATTCAACAGTTTTAACGGTAAAACTTCCACCGTTATTTTCATAAAAATATTTCTGTCATTTTCTCATTCCGATAATAATTCCATTGCGGGGTCCACCAATGATTGTGCCGTCGTAGGGATATTCCCCGATAAAAAGAATATTCCTTGATCAATCGAATATTATATAACCACTTGCATACTTTTTAAAATTTCTAAATATTACCCACAACTATAACATTATCTCAAATCCACACCATAATTTTGAAAAAAATATTTCGAGAAAATTTAATCTTTATTCATAAAATTTGGGGTCTTACAATCTCCCCTCCTTATGAAATTTCGCCCTCAAAATTTACGTACGTACTTGGTATGCCGAAGAGGTGAGGATACCTTGACTTCATTTCAGATTCTAACTCTTAAGGTATAACCTTTAAGTGTTGAATACGATCCTTCTTATCTAAGATTTCAACACGTATCTCCTCATACGTTAAATCTTCTGCTATCTCGTCTAGTTCTAATTTAATAACATGGTTTGGGTCATCCACATATTTACGTAACATCGACACGTGAAAACGTTACATATACTTGGCGATAAAAGCGAGTCTATAGGCCACGGTTCCTACTCGATCGAGGATTTCAAATGGGCCAATTAAATCGAGGGTTGAGATAACGCCTTCTTGAACCTTCTTCTTCACATTCATCAGATTCGGCTGTGAAGCTTGAGCGGCTTTAACTTTATCGATTAAAGTCGATTCTAATCGTATATTCGTTATCTTCACGTGGGTCCCTAGAGTCTTTAACTCTATCTTCATCATTTGTTAGTTATACGAAATGGGTTTTTGTTAACAACATCGCACTCATAAACGCATACGATCTTCTACTCAACGCGTCAGCTACCACGTTCGCTTTTCCACGATGATATTGAATGGTATGATCGTAATCTTCAACAGCTCGAGCCAATGTCTTTGGCACATTATACGATCGTTTTAGGTAAAGAAATATTTGAGGGTCTTAGAAATGGGTTTTGTACTGGGGGTCAATACAAAATTTGATTTCACGCTCTAAGAGTAAGCTAAGAAGTTCTTTGAGAATACGTCAGGAAATTTATTAATGATAGAAATATCATTTAAAAACTGTGACTCTCATCCAAGACTTGGATAGCACATGAAGTGAAGGTTTCTACTAACGAAGTTTCAACCAATAAGTCAAAGTCTAACTTCTCTGGGGTTAAATTTAAACGTTGAACGCTAGCAAGAGAGATAAAATAATGGGTAGAACCGGTATCTAATAAGGCATAGTCTGCGCAAGAATTTATAATTAACTAACATGTGCTAACTTCGTTCGGGTTACTCGCTTTTTGAGAAGTCACGAAAAATGTTCTTCCTAAAACCACCGACTTTGTTTTGTCCGTATCCGCTTTTGGTGCCACCGTCCCAGCTGGACTTGACTTTGGTGCACGACAAAATCGGGCTAGGTGACCTTTTTTTCCACAATTGTAACATGCTTTGGATCGCATCACGCAGTTTGATCGATATGTCCATCCTCCTCGCATTTGTAACATACTGATCTGGTGGTCGTTCTCCTTCCTTAACAATGGTCTTTGGTCTTTGACATCTTTCCATCATTGTTGAATCTCCTCTTCTTGAAATTTCCACTCCTATTATCTTGGCCATGATTACCACCGAAGTGGTTACCATTCTTGGCATGATAATTTCCCCCATGATGGTTATCATTATTCTGATGGCCGTTGCCACCGGTACGATTATTATCATTGCCTTTTGGTTGGGCTGGTTCATTATCGCGCTCTAATAACTGAGCCCTATTCACTACATCTGAATACAAACACAATTTTTGAGAAATGAGGTATTGACGTATATCGGGTTTCAAACCTCTTAGAAACATTTGCGTCATTCGCTCCTCATTATCGACCAAATGGGATGCAAACCGGGATAACTCCGCAAATTTAGCCTCGTATTGCAACACGGTCATATTGTTTTGCTCTAACTTGATAAACTCCACCTCCTTCATGTGACGAATACTTTCAGGAAAGTACTTGTCGTTAAACAGCTCTTGGAACTTCTCCCAAGACATCTTGAGTGCGTCAGGCTGGGTACGTTTTACAGATTCCCACCAGTAATCTGTCTCTTCACGCAACATAAAGGTGGCGAAGGGAACCTTTTGCTCCTCTGAGCATCCCAAGACATCAAATATCTTGGTGATCTGCTTTAACCACATCTCCGCCTTAAGTGGTTCTAGCTTTCCCAAAAACTCCGGTGGTCCAAGCTCCTTGAACTGCTTAGCGATGACCGACCGTGGGTTGCCATTATTTCCACCTATATTTTGAACAGGAGTCTCTCTTACCTGATGTTGCATGAATTATATAAAGCCTTTGAACATCCCATCGTTCATCATCTGATCGGTGTTGTTATTTACCTGAGGATTATTGTCTTCATGTTGCACATTATCCTGGGTATTGATCGTTGGTGACTCAACGGTCTCATGTGCTTCATTGCTGATCTCAACATTTTCAGATACCATTTTCAAATACTGTCACAAAACACGGGTTAATTAACATATCACATATTATCCCTATACTCTGACCGACCAATTAAATACCAAATAAACTTAGGTACGTCATACTAGCGAAGGAATTCTAGTCTCTCTCCCTCCTAGTTCTTGTCTCACATCTCGGCCAGGATCATATCCCTAAGCTTTGATACCAACTATAGCGCCCCAAAATGGTATACATCACCCATCTTGATTCGCCAAATATATGGTACAAAATACAAATAAAAACTTAATTATACAACCGTAGGTAAAATATACAAAACCTATCTTGTGAGTTTTAATACAAATATTGTCATCTAGACAATATCCACACTCAATGGAGTCCTCATTACATTTATTATCACACTATTTTAAATAATAGTGAGGACTACTATGACACCATCTCGGACCATAACTCCGTTCCTTGACTAGTCCCGTCTATGTTCTAATTTCTTAAAGAGAACAATGAAAGCAAAATGGTGAGCTCAACTAGCCCAGTAAGAAATATTATGACTAAGATAATGTAGGATAAATTATCATTAGCCTTCAACAATGTTAAACTGATAAAATACAATAGACATCAAGTTTAACTGCAGCGGAATAAGCAATCCATTAGAAGAGTCAAGTAGAGCATGATATCTACTATCTTCTATAATTTGAAATGTTTTCATCAATTTTTATCGCTGAGACTTAGCTAAATAAATAAACCATGTCATCGAATCATCCCTGCACTACGGGCCAAGGATATTCATTAAATCATCAATGGTCATGACTATACCAAATAATCCCTAGTCATAATCATACCAAAAACTATTCATCAATGCACTACAGGCCATTAAGGACTTTAACCACATTGTTTATAACATTACAGGTCATGATTACACCGAATGATCTCTGGTCATAATCATACCAAGTCCATCTCTGCACGTAAGCTAAAGATATACAACTATAAAACCAATAATCAACAGTCCATCTTTGCACGTAAGCCAAAGATATATAATTCAATAATCAACAATCCATCTTTGCACATAAGCCAAAGATAACTTTCATCACCATATAAGCATGAGGATGATGACAATGATATAAACATTAATCAAACGAAAATAAGGATAAATATTAAAGACTTTAAATTTATCCAAATATTATCAACCACTTAATAAACTCATAATCTAATATTATTAATATTATAACAATATTTTAATCACTTCTTAAACTTATAAACAATTTATTTCAATTTTTTACACTTTACGAAATAATGCATTTAATCATTCAAAAATGCCATACTCATAAGATTTCATCACCAATGATCAAATCCCTCATCAAAAATCTGCATATATGATGATTGGGTAATATACCCATGAATCAGATATACTTGGGCTTAAATTATTGTATTCTTAAGTTGTTTTGATGCATTATTATTGTGTTTTTATGTTATTTTGCAGAGAAGGGACCTGCAGGGGGCAATTTGGGAACTTCAAGCTGTGTAATGGCATTTTGGTAATTTTTCAGGGACGGCGCTTGTATGCTTATTACTAGAAGTTAATCGGTGGCAAGGTATACTGGGTCGTGATTCTTGTTGACCAGCCGCGCGTTGACTATTGGTTTGACTGCACAATTGGAGGCTATTTGAAGTTGATTCGGACTAGGATTGAAAGAGCCTGGATAAGTGGAGTATATAAAGGTTATTTTGATTGAATTAGAGATGGATCAACTACACAATTGAAGGCTAAGCAAGGAAGCAAGAACAGATTGAAGATTTTACTTAGAGTTTCTTCTTCTCCATTCTTTCAATTTGTGTAATTCTTTAAGGATGATTTGCATAAGATCGTTGGTTTTAATTTCTGTCATGAACTAATTTCCTTAATTAAGATTTCAATTGAACCTTTTATGGCTATAAATTAATTATTCAATTTATTCCAATTATTTGTGTCGAAGTGTATTGTTTATCTTGCCTTACATTTATTGATTAATTATTTGGCCAATAATTACCTTGTTACTTTAGAAGGAATTGAAAGAGGAGATCTAGGGTTAGAACTGGGCATGATAACATGTGTCTTGATTATTTGCATGACGAATAATTAGGTTCGTGAATTGAATGGAAATATATGTTCACCGTATGTAACACATAAGGAATTGGAATTGAAGGAGTTTAATTCAATTGTTTTGCATAAGAATATAGCAAGATTAATCTAGATTAAATAGAAGTAAATCACTTGGAAAAGGA
This sequence comes from Panax quinquefolius, assembly GCA_020205615.1. Classification (NCBI taxonomy): domain Eukaryota; kingdom Viridiplantae; phylum Streptophyta; class Magnoliopsida; order Apiales; family Araliaceae; genus Panax; species Panax quinquefolius. The sequence continues at coordinate 13,314,240 of CM035168.1, read as the reverse complement.
CTTTTGGCATTTGAGAATTCCTGTTAACAATTCAATAGGCATAATAATTGGGATAATTGGATAATTGGTTTATAGTTCATAATTTGGGATATTGGAGTCTTAATCTTTATTTACCTGATTTCATTCGTTAAAATTCTAGTTTTATTTATTGAATTTATTTTTAGAATATTCTCTTTTCATTGCTTAAATTAGTTTCCTTATTTTGAAAAATCACATTTATGGTTGTTTAAATAAAATTGATTTGGTTAAGAGTTAGTACTTGGTAATTTTTATTAAATAATTCCTCGTGGGAACGATACTCTACTTTCACTTTATTACTTGTTGACCGTGTATACTTCCACGTATTCATTGATTGCGAAATCGACCAACAAGTTTTTGGCACCGTTGCCGGGGAACTCTTTATTAATTTTAATTCCATATTAGTTATAATCAATTCGGTCTTAATTTAAACGTTATTTATTTTTCTTCTTGTATTTGCGAGGAATTCTTTGTGAGTGCATGCACACTAGATCAAGGGCTAAAAGGAACTTTTTCCTTATACGAGCGATATTGAAAGGAAGTTCCAAAATTGCGGTTGAATAGTGTGGGTCTTTGTGGAAGAAAATCTGGCAGAACAAGAAATTCCAGTGAACATGGCTGGGGACGAACAGAAATCGCTTAGGGATTATGCCATGCCGAATGTCACAGATATACAGTTAAGTTTTAAGAGGCTGGCAATCAATGCAAATAGTTTCGAGATAAAACTGAGAACAATTCAGATGCTGCAGAATACATGCCAGTTTGGGGGTAGTTCGATAGATGATCCTAATGAGCACATCTTGAGTTTCTTGGAAGTTTGCAACACCTTCAAGTTCAATAATGTATCGAAGGATGCTATAAGGTTAAGGATGTTCCCGTTTACATTGAAAGATAAAGCTTAGAGTTGGTTACATTCTTTGCCTCCTGGGTCAGTCACAGCCTGGGACGACTTAGCTCAAAAATTTCTAGCTAAGTTTTTCCCACCAGCTAAGTCGGCAAAACTACGGAATGATATTCATACCTTTGCACAGTTCGACTCCGAAACGTTATATGAGGCGTGGGAAAGATTCAAAGATATGCTCCGTAAGTGCCCACATCACGGAATTCCACAGTGGATGCAGTTGGGGATATTTTGTGGTGGTTTGCATGCGTCCACAAAAGCCAGTATTGATGTAGCAGCAGGTGAAGCAATCATGTCTAAAAATTTTGATGAGGCATATCAGTTGTTAGAGACGATGGCCAATAACAACTATCAGTGGCCCATGACTAGGTCTAACCCTCCAAAAACACCAGGAAAGTTTGAAGTGGATCCTATGACAGCATTATCAGCACAAGTGGCCGTAATAGCTAAGAAAATGGAAACATGGAGTCCACCATGCACACAGCAGGTAGCAATAGTTTGTGAATTATGTGCTGGGGGTCATGCTATGGATCAATGTGCCATAAATTCTGAATCAGCTCAGTTCGTAGGGAGCTATAATTGATCTACCCAACCTTATTCGAATCAAAACGCATATAATCCGGGTTGGAGAAATCATCCAGGATTTTCATAGAGTAACAATCAAGCTCAAGCTCAAGCGCCTAGACAACAAAACACATCCGGATTTTAAAATCAGACTCAACAACAACCAGAAGGGAAACTAGGTTGGGAGGAAGCCTTGGAAAAATTCATTAGAGCTACTGACAAAAAGATTGAGGCACAAGACAAGATATTGAATCAAGTAGATATGAATATAAAAAGCCAAGGTGTGTCGATAAAGAATCTAGAAAATCAATTGGGGCAGATAGCACATGCATTGAACAACCGTCCACATGGAACACTTCCTAGTGATACTGAGATAAATCCGGGCAGAGATAAGCATTGCAAGGCCGTGACTTTACGCAGTGGAAAGGATTTGCAAGAGACAGTTAAGAATAAGGAAAAGAGGGACAACACAACAGATGAAATAGAAGGAGTGGTGGAAACCAGAAAATATCAAGATGAAATTGTAGAGCAAAAAGCACCGGAACCACCTACAACAATGCCTCCCATACCGTATCCGCAGAGATTTTAGAAATCCAAGTTAGATAAGCAGTTTTCAAGATTTTTGGATATTTTCAAAAAACTGTATATCAACATCCCCTTTGCCGAAGCCTTGGAACAAATGTCGAGTTACGCCAAGTTTATGAAGGAGGTTTTGTCGAGAAAGAGGAAATTGGGTGAGTTCGAGACAGGGGCTTTAACCGAAGAGTGCAACGCGATCATTCAGAATAAGTTACCGCCGAAGCTTAAGGATCCAGGTAGTTTTACTATTCCTTGTGAAATTGGAAATCAGTTTTCGGGACGAGCATTATGTGATTTAGGGGATAGTATAAACTTGATGCCACTATCCGTCTACAGTCAGTTTAGACTTCAAGCACCAAAATCGACGAATGTCAGTTTGCAGTCGGCGGATCGGTCTGTTACATACCCACTAGGTATAGTTGAAGACATGTTAGTAAAAGTGGATAAGTTCATCTTCCCTGCAGATTTCTTTATCTTGGATTGTGAAGTGGATAGAGAAATCCCAATTATTCTTGGGCGACCATTCTTAGCAACGGGGAGAACTTTGATTGATGTGCAAAAAGGAGAATTGATGATGCGAGTTGAGGATCAACAAGTCACCTTTAATGTATTAAAGTCAATTTCTTATCCGAAAGAAAAAGGCGAATGCATGCGGGTGGATATCATGGATGAATTGGTTAATCACAAGTTCCACGAAAATTATTCAGAGGACTCGCTAGAATCCATTTTGCTCGGGATGGACGACGATGGTATTGAAGATGACGTTGAGTATGTCAAATGGCTAGATACATCATCTTTCTTCTGGAAAAGCAATCAACCATTCGACACCCTTGATAGGCCCGAAACGGAAGGTAAAAAGTGCAGACCCTCAATAGAAGAGCCACTGGTGTTGGAACTAAAACCGATACCATCTCATCTGCAGTATGCCTACTTGAAAAGATGCCACCTTACTAGTGATTATTTCGACAGAGTTAACTGACACACAAAAGGAGAAACTGCTAAGGGTCTTGCGAGAGTTCAAAATAACAATTGGGTGGACTATAGCGGATATTCGAGGAATTAGTCCCTCATTCTGTATGCATAAGATTTTAATGGAAGAGGGGGCAAAACCAACCATTGAACTGCAAAGAAGGCTAAACCCCATTATGAAGGATGTGGTATAAAAGGAGATCATAAAGTGGTTGGATGCCGGTATTATTTACCCAATCTCGGACAGTTCATGGGTAAGTCCTGTACAGTGCGTACCAAAGAAAGGGGGTATGATAGTGGTGAAGAATGAAGCTAAAGAGCTCATCCCTACTAGAACCGTTACAGGATTGAGAGTATGTATGGACTACTGCAAGCTGAATAAAGCCGCAGTGCAAGCTGAATAAAGCCGCACGCAAGGATCACTTTCCCTTGCCGTTCATTGATCAGATGCTGGATAGGTTAGCGGGACATCAATTTTATTGTCTTTTGGATGGATATTCCGGGTATAATCAAATTGCCATAGCCCCGGAGGATCAAGAGAAAACTACATTCACATGCCCATACGGTTCGTTTGCGTTCCGGCGTATGTCCTTTGGTTTATGTAATGCACCGACAACCTTTCAACAGTGCATGATGGCGATCTTCTCAGATATGGTCGAACAGGTTTTGGAGGTATTTATGGATGACTTTTACGTGTTTGGTGATAGTTTTGACTTATGTTCTAAAAATCTGATTTTAGTGTTGAAGCGATGCGTGGAGACTAACCTGGTCCTTAACTGGGAAAAATGTCACTTTATGGTAAAAGAAGGGATTATTTTGGGGCATAAGGTTTCTACAGCAGGCTTAGAGGTGGACAAAGCGAAGATTGAGACAATTGAGAAACTACCTCCTCCATCATCTGTAAAGGGAATTCAGAGTTTCTTGGGACATGCGGGTTTCTACAAGCACCCGATCATGTTTGATGATAAAGCATATACTTTGTAACAATCTTATTCATTTATTAATAAAAAGTATTAATTTATTAAAGGCTTTTAATTATCTACATGATCTTTGTTTTATAATATGTGATAAACCCGTAGTTTTAAGCGATGCTTTTAGAATAATGATGATGATCATTCTAATGAGATCTAAATTCTTAGAAAGCTTAAAACTAAAATAGTTCCCAATCATTGGATTACTAAATTGGGGATTAGTGAATCAGGATAGATTGGTACATCGTTAACTTGCTTTCGTTGGATGAGGATGATTGATCTCATGATCATTTTGTGTGGAACACTAAAAGCAAGTATGTAGGTGCTTATTAGAGAATAAGTTCTTTGAGCATTGGCTCGCTAAGGAATACCTAATGGAGTTTTATTTGCTGTCGATAGGAATTCTGTAGTGATAGTAGTCTGAGTAATCCTTGGACTTGAGATCATCATAGTATCTTGTGTATGATGAGTTATACTTTGACTTATTCCTTAAGACCCTTAGGGTATATCAAAGGGTATGCTTGGGTATAATAAGTTATACATGGAGATAATGTATGATCGATAAAGAATCTACCACTTCTAATAAAAAGAGAAATGTCTATGTGATTCGATAAATGACAACCCGGTAGTCCTTGGCGGCGAGAATGAAATTAGAAAGGAGTTTCTAATTTGCATTATTTGGAGTTGTGCATTTAAGGATCGAAAATACATATAATTAAATAAAATAAGACTTGTGATAATTCCATATCTTATATTTAATTGGGACATTGTATGGTGGAAGGATTGAATTATGCGGTAACTATTTACTCGAAAGGTTCTTTAATGATTAATGTTGAAATCTATATTATACGGAAAAGTCGTTGATCATTGGGAGGCTTATCCTATTGTAGAATAAATATTATTTATTTAAATAAATTAATTGTTTAATTTATTTATTTAAATAAGATTAGAATTATTCTAATTGATTTATTCACAATAGGTTTAATATGGAGAACCTAAAAGGGTCACACCATAAAAGGAAGAATAATTATTTAAGAAGTTAATGGCATAATCGTAATAATATGTTAAGTATATTTAATTTAATCTATGGTGATAGAATAAATTAAATAGCTTAATATTATTATTTAATATTTTAGAAATATTAAATATAAATTAATAAGAGAGTCTTATTAATATTATTACAATTATTATTATTTTAATTTCTAAAAGAGTTTAGGAATTAATTTAATATAAGTACTCTCATTTATTTCTAATTGGATTAGGAAGGAAAATTAGTTAAAGGAGTTTAATTAATTATCCTAATAAGATTAGGGAGCTTAATTAATTAAAAGAATTTAATTAATTAAATAAACCCAATTCTTAATTGTTAAAAGGTGGGTTGCCCACATCTATAAATAAGAGAGTCTTATTATGGGTGGTATGGGTTGTTGACTTTTTCAACATATCGTAATAATTCAATTGTTTGGAGAGTACACTTTTACATAGAGATAGAAAACTAGGGTTTGAGCCGACCCCCTTCTTCTTGAATTTTATTATTCCTTGGTGGATCCTCTCAGAGGCCAAACATTTGGGTGGCTAGCGTTGATCGAAGGAAGGAACCAAAACCCGGTGGATTCAAGTTGAGCGAAAGGATTTGGAGGTGAACTTGTACACGAGGAAGCTCGATCTTGAGGTATGATTTTATTCTTTATCTTTTCGTTTAATTAATAATTATGCATAAAGGGTGATCGGGTATATGGTTTGTAAATTTTTTAAACTACGATTTTTTACGCTTAGCTTTATTTTTTTGCAATTTGATTGCGTTCATGAATATTACAAACCTAACGGTGGCATCGAGCCGAACCTTTATCACGAATTATTAATTGTTTTAATTTGATATGTATATTGATATGTGTTTAGAACAATTTAATTGGGCATAATTTTATTGTATAAAATTTATAAAAAAAAAAAAAAAAAAAAAAAAAATTTTTTTTTTTTTTTTTTTTTTTTTAAAAAAATTTTAAAAAAAAAAAAAATAAATATAAATATTAATTTTAAAAATATATGAATTTCAAAAATATTTATATATATAATAAATATTTAAAAAAAAAATATTTATAAAAAATTATAAATATAAAATATATATATTTAAATAATAAAATAAAAAAAATTATTTATTTTATATAAAAAAAAAAAAATAAGAAAATAAAAAAAAAAATATATATATTTATAATATATATATATATATATATATATATATATATATATATATATATATATATATATATATATATATATATATATATATATATATATATATATATATATATATATATATATATATATATATATATATATATATATATATATATATTTATTATTATTATTATATAATTAAAATAAAAATTTTTATTTTAATTTTAAAATAAAAGTTTATTTTAATATTAAAAAAAAAGTTTATTTTAATTTTAAAATTGAATATTATATATATATATATATTATTTTATATTTAAAATAAAAGTTTATTTTAATTTTAAAATAAAAAGTTTATTTTAATTTAAAAAAAAAAAGTTTATTTTAATTTTAAAATTTTATTTTAATTTTTAAATTTCATGCTTTAACTAATTAGAGTTGGAATTGGATTCATGATAACTAATTGGAGTTGAAATTGGATTTTATTTTTCCTAAAATAAAGGAGTTTATTTGTGAATAGGGAAGTAAATCCATCTTTCCTTAAATAAAGGAGTTTATTTAGATATGAAATAAGATTTCATATTATTCAAAATAAAAGAGTTTATTTGTGAATAGGAAAAAGAAAAATTTCCTTAAATAAAGGAGTTTATTTAGATATGAAATAAGATTTCATATTATTCAAAATAAAAGAGTTTATTTGTGAATAGGAAAGAAAATCAAGTGTTTCCTTAAATAAAAAGTTTATTTAAATATGAAATAAGATTTCATATTATTCAAAATAAAGGAGTTTATTTGTGAATAGGAGAAAATAAAAGTGTTTCCTTTAATAAAGATTTTTTTTTTTTACATGGAATTGGATTCCATAATTAATTAAAATAAAAGAGTTTATTTTAATTAAATTTTTTTTTTTATTATATGGAATTGGATTCCATAATTAATTAAAATAAAGGAGTTTATTTTGATTAAAGATTTTGATTAAAATAAAATAGTTTATTTTATTCAAAATTGGATAAATTAAAATAAAATAGTTTTATTTTGATTTAAATTTGGATTAAAATAAAGGAGTTTATTTTGATTCAAAAATAGATTTTATACTAACTAAATTTGCCCATTAAATGATATCAATATATATATTAAATGTTTATTATTCATAAGATGAATGTTATTTATTTGCATATATGATGATGTGTATGATAATAAATGGGATTGATTATGGATTTATTGACCGATGTGATTGGATTTTATTTTAGTTGGATGCGTGAATGTATGGGTTTTTATTAAATGAGATTCTGCGTACCTCGTCTTCTCTAATTTTTCTTAATGTAAATTCTATCTCCTCTATGTACTTCCCCTTATTTCTTTGATCGAGGTTTCTATTTATTTTAAATAGTTTTGTAATAGGAATAGTTAGAATTAATTTTGAAAATTGGATCGAAAAGGAAGAAAGGCGCTTGAAGACCCGTTTGTAATGGAGCAGGGTTTAAATGTAATAGTTATATTTAAATATTATTTCTTGCACCCCTAGGGTTTGACCTTTTGGTTCACTTGGTGGCTCTAGTAGACAAACTAGAATAAAGTCCATAATCAATCCGGGTAGAATATAGTATTCTATATATATGCATGCTTATATATATATATATATTATATATTATGCAAACATGCTTTAGCATGTTCATTAATATAATGGCGTATTTTTATATATATAATAAATGCGCTAAGCAGAGATGAGACAAATTAATAACAAACCCCTCGATTTTTTTATATTAAGTCTAAGCGTTCAAAGATATTTGGAATATCGAGCGTAAGCCTTCTAGCATGATAAAATTAATAGAGTATTAAATATTTAATATGAGTTTGTTTGTGTCACCACAAAGGCAAGTATTAAGTATTTAAGATGTTAATTATCACATTTGATGCTTATAAAGAAAATTGAACAATATTGTTTTGTTGTGTCACCCTGAGGATGATATTTTTCTTTTTGAATATATGGAGTGCTAGGTTGGACTTAACTTGGATAATTTTGATTCGGATGTGCCACCACTTGATCAAAATAATCTAAGAGGCAAAAAAAAAGGAGTTGCATAGTTGATGTAATTGACAAAAGTTGTCTACCTATTTATTTATATATAGTTTGTTGTGTCACCACTGAGGCTATATACATTTGAAATGGGATCCTTATTCTCACTAGCAAATCTTTAATTAGATTTTTAGAACTATATAAGTGAGGTAATATAGTTTGAAGAAAATAGTGGGAGATACCAATTTAAAACAAGACCTAATTTATTTTGGTAATTAATAAAAGAATGTATGTTAAAATGTTGTTAATTACAAATTCATTTCTGAGAATTTTACAATGTCTAAAATTACTATCCTTTTGAAGCATATTAGATGCTAAATTAACGGGGCAAGAATTAAGCGGATTGGTTAAGGAATTTGAGAATAGTTCATCATGGTGAAAAGCTATCTTATGTCATATCGCCTATCCTATGATAGTTGCGAGACAATGCCTCGAGGAAGAGATTGCTACTTTTAGAAAGTGGCAAGATGATGCTGATTGGCTCGATGCATCATGCTCGCATCCATGAGTATGAGCTTCGGTCGTCGGCATGAAACTATGGATGCTCTCTACTATATTTCTGCACATCAAGTAGTTGATGGTGAGGAAAATGGGGTGATAGATATCGGATATCTAAGGAGCTCTTAGATCTAGAATGGCCGATGGCACTATAAATGCTGAGACAAAAGTTCTTAACATAATCAATTTGATTGATCGATTAGGAATATTTGGTTTTGTCATGGATGGAGAGTTGAGCGAGATTTGATCTTGCACTCACTCCGGACTCCTTTCACAATTGTTGTGAATTTTCATATGAACAAGCTAGATATCGACTTTCTTTGATTTGCTTAACATGTTGAAAAATGTTGAGAGTCACTTTCGACCAAGAAAGACCAAGTCTTCTTTGGTAGGGGCAAAGGATCTTACGAAAGAAGAGCGATTCAAAGAAGGTAAATAGAAAGGCGTAAACAAAGGATAATAAGAACAAAAGCGATACGGATAGCAAAGGGTTTGCTTCCTTTGCAATAATAACTGGACTTTGGAAAAAAGCTGCGAGAAGCATCTTGCGAGAGGCTAACGAAAAAGAAGCTTAGTGAAGTTTGGTTACAATCTGATTTTTGTTCATGATTGATTGAAATAAATTTTTCTTTAAGTCGAGGTTCTACTTGGGTATTGGATCCGACTTTGGTTATCATAAATATAGATTTATGAAGGGACCAAGCAGTAGAAAGCTAAACAAATATAAGTAATCTATGTGTGGGAAATGAAGCAAAGGTTTTTGCATTAGCTATAGAAACTTATAGTTTAGCAATGCTACTGGGCAAATCTATTAAGTCGATAAGTTGTTATTGTATTCGGTTCTTGTTAAAAATATTATTTCCATTTTATTGTTGAATGATGAAATCTTTGGTATTATAATTAAGAACAATTGTTGTTTATTTATAATAATAATGTTTTGTATAAATGGAATATTACTTAATAAATTTTGTATACTTGACTTACATGAAAATAATTTTGCATATTGAACAAATTAGTATAAGAAAAGGAGATGATCATTGAAAAGAGTTGAATGTGTGTATTTCTTTGAAATACTGAGTGTGAATTATTTGAAAGGTTCAAAAGAATTGAAGTGAAACAAATTGGCAAAGTATTAAGATTCTTTGATTAGATCGAGGAATAAATACTTGTCTGATAAGTTTCTAGATCATCTCAAATGGTTTTCTCATAATGGACACATCATCGATCATGATAATTGATTGATGTATCGAAAGGAAAAATCGTACCTTGTTGGACATGTAGTGCGGTCCATAATGATTTCTGAGCATTTCGGTATCCTTACAGGATAATGTCCTAGAAATGCATTTGCATATCTACGAAAATGGTAACCTCAAAAATCCGGCCCCAAGACTCCATAAAAGTTATGGACGGGGAGGATTCTAATCTTAAGTATGTTAAGATAAAGGGTTGTCGACTTATGTGAAAAGGTTTGAAAAAGGATAAGCTTGGGACAAGATTTTGACATCTGATTTGTGGGACATCTAAAAGTAAGTTTAGGGTATATGTTCTATAATCTACTTAGCAAAAGGTGTTTTGTTACGAAACAACGGCGCCTTACTAAGATAAAGGTGTTTATCATTAAAAGGGGCTAGTGGGAGGATAATAGATCTTGAAGAGTTCAAGAACCACAAAAACCTTATAAGTCGAATAAGAGGAAACATAGATAGACCTATTGTACCTGGTAGAGATCGTAAATGCGGAATAGTCTGCAAGAAGATACCTAGGGAGGTATGGATTCATCATGGATGATGATGATGATGAGTACGCATCATAGAAGATGATGATCGAGTTACATACGATGAGGTAAGAGTTGTGAACACTTTCGGAGAGAATGGATTGAAGCAAGTTTCTCAAAATGGAACATTCGTTTTGGGGCGATCGTGAAATTTGATTTTATCAAAAATATGTTGATATATCTACGGATAAAAAGAATGACATACCAATGACATTCTAATCTATATGTTGATAAAGTACGGATGAGGAATGACATAAACATTCCTCCATGAATAAAGTTTGGAAGAGTATCTTGAATGATTTGGAAGAGTATCTTAAAATATAAATCTATATAGATAGATTTAAAAGGATGCTCGACTTAACCCGAGCGCGTATATTCATTTGATGCTAAAGTCGTTTAGCATGGCAAACTCAAGAGATGTCTCATGTTGATGAGCTATGGGTGTATCTCTCTTAATAGTCCCCACAGACTCACGAAAAAGAGAGGTCGCATGAGTGACAATCATGTATGCTGATGAAATATCGAGACACGATGTTGATCGGTCGTATTATGGAGAAGTTCACTATGAGTCGGTGAAAAACATCTTAAAAAGTTGCTAGCTTAGGCACTAAGGATGTGATCATATTCATGGTGGGTCTAAATTAAAACTAGAGGGCTTATGAGACTCAAGTTTTCAGACGAGACAAGATGACGAGAAAAATCCACTTTAAGGTAAAGCGTTACCTTGAGCGGTGGTGCGATGAATTGGAAAGGTTCCAAGCATGAAAAGTTCTTTGGTTTAGTGATAAAGACAAAGTATATAGCTATAAATGAAGGCTGCTGAGTTGATTGTTTGGATTAAAAGTTCATTCTGAGAACTAGGAATAGTTCTAAGTCTCATCTTGGATCTAAACATGTGTTGTGGCACTTTCATTTGATTATTAGAATCATTGAAGATGGGAAATCACTATAGAGATAGTGGACTCTCATGAACAACATTACATATCCATTAACTAAAAGCTTATCCAGCATGGCGGGATAATCGTCACTTAGAGAAGAAGAGTATAAGATACCATGACGATTGGCTTTAGTGCGAGTGGGAGATTGAAAGTAGTATGCACACAAACCCGATCATGTTTGATGATAAAGCATATACTTTGTAACAATCTTATTCATTTATTAATAAAAAGTATTAATTTATTAAAGGCTTTTAATTATCTACATGATCTTTGTTTTATAATATGTGATAAACCCGTAGTTTTAAGCAATGCTTTTAGAATAATGATGATGATCATTCTAATGAGATCTAAATTCTTAGAAAGCTTAAAACTAAAATAGTTCCCAATCGTTGGATTACTAAATTGGGGATTAGTGAATCCAGGATAGATTGGTACATCGTTAACTTGCTCGTTGGATGAGGATGATTGATCTCATGATCATTTGTGTGGAACACTAAAAAAAGCAAGTATGTAGGTGCTTATTAGAGAATAAGTTTCTTTGAGCATTGGCTCGCTAAGGAATACCTAATGGAGTTTTATTTGCTGTCGATAGGAATTTCTGTAGTGATAGTAGTCAAGTAATCCTTGGACTTGAGATCATCATAGTATCTTGTGTATGATGAGTTATACTTTGACTTATTCCTTAAGACCCTTAGGGTATATCAAAGGGTATGCTTGGGTATAATAAGTTATACATGGAGATAATGTATGATCGATAAAGAATCTACCACTTCTAATAAAAAGAGAAATGTCTATGTGATTCGATAAATGACAACCCGGTAGTCCTTGGCGGCGAGAATGAAATTAGAAAGGAGTTTCTAATTTGCATTATTTGGAGTTGTGCATTTAAGGATCGAAATACATATAATTAAATAAAATAAGACTTGCGGTAATTCCATGTCTTATATTTAATTGGGACATTGTATGGTGGGAAGGATTGAATTATGCGGTAACTATTTACTCGAAAGGTTCTTTAATGATTAATGTTGAAATCTATATTATACGGAAAGTCGTTGATCATTGGGGAGGCTTATCCTATTGTAGAATAAATATTATTTATTTAAATAAATTAATTGTTTAATTTATTTATTTAAATAAGATTAAATTATTCTAATTGATTTATTCACAATAGGTTTAATATGGAGAACCTAAAGGTCACACCATAAAAGGAAGAATAATTATTTAAGAAGTTAATGGCATAATCGTAATAATATGTTAAGTATATTTAATTTAATCTATGGTGATAGAATAAATTAAATAGCTTAATATTATTATTTAATATTTTAGAAATATTAAATATAAATTAATAAGAGAGTCTTATTAATATTATTACAATTATTATTATTTTAATTTCTAAAAGAGTTTAGGAATTAATTTAATATAAGTACTCTCATTTATTCTAATTGGATTAGGAAGGAAAATTAGTTAAAGAGTTTAATTAATTATCCTAATAAGATTAGGGAGCTTAATTAATTAAAAGAATTTAATTAATTAAATAAAACCCAATTCCTTAATTGTTAAGGTGGGTTGCCCACATCTATAAATAAGAGAGTCTTATTATGGGTGGTATGGGTTGTTGACTTTTTTGACATACGTAATAATTCAATTTGTTGGAGAGTACGCCTTTTTCTATAGAGATAGAAAAACTAGGGTTTGAGCGACCACCCATCTTCTTGAATTTTATTCTTCCTTGGTGGATCACCTCAGAGGCCGAACATTTGGGTGGCTGCGTTGATCGAAGGAAGGAAGGAACCAAACCGGTGGATTGGATTGATTGAGCGAAAGGATTTGGAGGTGAACTTGTACACGAGGAAGCTCGATCTTCAAGGGTATGATTTTATTCTTTATCTTTTCGTTTAATTAATTATGCATATAAAGGTGATCGGGTATATGGTTTGTAAAATTTTTAAACTACGATTTTTACGCTTAGCTTTTTTTTTGCAATTTGATTGCGTTCATGAATATTACAAACCTAACGCATGACTTTACCCACAAATAATGCCAAAGTTGTCTTACGATTTTTGAAGAAAAATATCTTCACTCGATTTGGGACGCATAGGGCGATGATAAGTGATGAGGGAACTCATTTTTGTAATAAGCAGTTCACTAAATTGCTTATAAAGTATGGGGTTCATCATAAAATTACAGCCGCGTATCATCCCCAAACCAATGGTCAAGCGGAAGTCTCAAATAGGGAGGTCAAACGAATTCTAGAAAAGGTGGTCAATCCGTCACGAAAAGATTGGTCCTTGCGTCTAGATGATGCCCTATGGGCATATCGAACAACGTACAAGAATCCGATTGGCATGTCACCTTACAGAATGGTCTACGGAAAGGCATGTCATCTACCGGTCGAATTAGAACACAGTGCACATTGGGCCATACAAAAACTTAATTTCGATCTATAAGCAGCGGGTGAGAAAAGGTTACTGCAATTAAATGAGATGGACGAATTTCGGTTCAATGCCTATGAAAACGCAAAACTCTACAAAGAGAAAGTCAAAGCCTGACACGATAAGAAAATTCTTGATCGAAGATTTGAACCGGGCCAACAAGTCTTGCTTTTTAATTCACGATTGCGTTTATTTCCTAGGAAATTGAAATCTCGTTGGTCTGGACCGTTCGTGATTATATCTGTCGCTCCACACGGAAACATCAAAGTCGAGGAACCAAATTTAAAACACAAATTTAAGGTGAACGGTCAACGACTTAAACATTACTGGAGTGGACCCATTGAACGTAAATCCACGGTCATGTACCTCTCCGAACCAGCGGACAATTGAGAAACACTACGAAGTCTGGCCGACGACTATAAACCAAGCGTTATAGGGAGGCAACCCCATTTGTTTTATTTTATTTCCCCTTATTAAAACTATTGTTACTTTCATTTATTTCATTTTTTATTTTATTCATTTTATTATATAATATACATAACATCTGTCTGTTTCATACCCAACACAGTTGCAAGATGACCACTAAATGACATAAGGAGTATCCAGATCAGCGCCCCGGTGCTTGGAAATAATGGGAATCCAGCGCCCCGGCACAGCCCATCAGAATCTATCACATATCCACAGCGCCCCGGCGCTCCAATCATCTGACTCTCATGGCGCCCGTATTTGGGTTCCCCCTACTCGATTCTTGATGTAAAAGCGCCCGGCGCTCCTCACTGAAGTCATTCTACGTATACCCGTGGCTGAGATTGTAACCAAAAATTGTTGCCTAGCGCCTCAGCGCTCTACACTGTATATAATCCAGCGCCTCGGCGCTGCGATGTAAATTAAGAGTCCTACAGGGGCTTAACTGCTGAACGGTTACACTTCTCCTCTTTTTAAATTCTCTTCTCAATTATCTCTCACACGTCTCTAATATTCTCATAAGGTAACCGAAACCTGGATAGTGGATATCTGCATAACTCGAGTCACAACTTCATATCTCATTTTTCTGTGATCATTGTGTTCCGTAATTTTCATCTCTCACGTTCATCTTCAAAGGTATGACCTAAATTACGTTCAAATTATTGTGGAACAAAACCTTGTTAATGGTGCGATTGGTGAGTCATATTCATCTTGATTTACATTCTCCTACATTTAAAGCGAAGATTTTCATTCTTCTGATTTTGCATATATAATATTGCACGTATGTGACTCACTTTTGATTGGGATAGAATGCTTATATAAAGATGGAATGCTAGGGATTTAAATTGTTAGAAAATTGGGAGTGTCCAAGCAAAGTATGAAATGCCCACAAGGTGTTTGATGTTTTGTCTGACTCAATGTCATGCCCATAACCATATCCAAAATTAACTGTACTTGCATTCTAACCATCCCAATACCGTAGGATTACAGAGATATCATTAGTATGGGGGGTTAATATGTATTGATTCTTATGTCGGGTCAAATTTCTATGGGAGTAATATTTTGTTGGACTTGCATATACATGATTGAAATTCCTCAAAATTTTAGCCTATATAGTTTTTCGTTACCCATGTACCGAATGTTGCGGTTGTTTGCCATAATATGCTTCTACATAGTGTGCTTCTTTGCAAATTATACCATTTGAATAGTAGCTGCGACCGATCAGTACAATGTGTTGTGACACACCCCCAACCATGTACTCCACGTGCACATATCCTAAAATTTGGGGGTAGTGTTCGGGGTCCGTGTATACATATTCGAGTTAAGCCCAATGCTAATATATGTGAATGCGATTTCTTGCAGATTTTTCTTATGGCTTCAAAGCGGCAACGTGGAGAAGGGTCGGGGACAGGCTCAGCCCAACCCAAATTTGACAGTCGCCGGTTTGTGAGTGTTGCAACCCAAGAACACTATAATAGGATGGCTACGCGCTCACTAGTCCCCAAACGCAGTTTAAGGCCTGATTCAGCCAAGGATGGGGATATGGCAGCCATGATTGCGGAAAGAAATTGGTTCAAATTCACCACATAACCAGACCCAACAGTCATTACAGTAGTAAAAGAGTTTTACGTAAATGTGTCCGAACACTTCCACTATGGGGTGTATGTGAGGGGTAAGACGGTTGAATTCAGTGAAGAAGATATCAACGGGTGCTACCAACTACTGTTAGAGGGACTCCATGATGAGTATGCTAGTCTTGTGAGTGACGGGCCAGACTATGAAAAGATAATTCGCAAGCTTTGTCATCCGGGAACCACATGGACATTGCATGAACGTGGCAGCAAGACCTTCCCACTTTCTAACCTCAGTTTATATGGGAAGGCATGGTATGCCTTTATATGCGCCAAACTCATGCCATGCACACATGTGAGTCATGTCACCAATGAGAGGGTTGTCCTGCTATATTCCATCATTCAAGGATTGAAGATAGATGTCGGTCATGTTATTCAGCAATCAATTTTGTGAGCTGCAAGAGGAGGAACCACGGGAGGTTTACCCCATCCATCTCTCATTAGCGTGTTATGTGCAAAATTTGGGGTCAAATGGAAATCGGATGAAATGATTCAAACTCCTATGCCAGTGTTGGACCACAAGCTGATCAGTAGGTATAGAGTATGTTTGGGTGGGGAGAAGCACCCTAGGGGATTGGGTTTTATAATTCCCCAAGTGGAGGTTTCACAAGCTCCACCACCTTCGGCTCCACCCACATATGGTCATTCCTTCGCAGTTCACCGTGGTGTTGTGCCTGAAGCTGTCCAGCGTGAGATTGACAGTTGGTTCTACAATCTTGAATCCCATAATGTCTGCCTGTCGGAACGCCAGGATGTCATTTATAAGTACTTGGTTGACCAATTTGCCGCTTGAGAATGCAATGAAGCCATGTTGTTCCGGTGTTAATAATTAGCTTGATTCCCCCTTTGCTCCCATTACGCGATGTTTCCCCCTTCCGATCTGGAGATGAGTGAGGATGATGATGCTCCACCCGAGGAGTAAGCTCATCAGGGAAGTCCTATGTTTTATATTGGTTTTATTTTTCGCATGTGGACATTGCTCTAGATAAGTTTAGGGGTAGTTAATTTCTATTTACATTTGTAGATTGTTAATAGTTGAGGATAATTTGGATTCTTTTTGTGATTTAATGTTGCATTTAGGATTGCATGTTAATTCCAGCTGTTCATTAGTTACATATGTTTGGGGCCAATGATGAAATTAAAATTGCATGAACAAGTCTAATATGGATTGTTAAGCTAGTAATGTGATTTTCTTGACATGATGTAAATCGTTATCTATTTGACACTGATATTATCAGGATAACACATTTTAAAACATGACCATGTTGGCTAAGAAGGTTTAAATGGATAGATAATAGACTTCTAAAGGATGAATGCTAGTGAAATGAAGGAACAATTTGAATAGCTAGTGAAGACTGAATTTAGACATAAACTCAAGTTTGGGGGAAAAATATTTGGAGTATATAAGCTTTGAAAAAAAATAATAATAATAACCGTGGCATGCTTGTCTAGTTTTGTGGCCTTTATTACTTGAGTAAGTAAGCCCGAGGGGATTGTCTTTACACCTAGCGCCCTAAGGTCTTAATGGCTTGGGAGTTGTTGGTCGAAAGCTAGTTAAGGTAGCACTGGAAAGCCTAAGGGAATAAGACAATGCATAGTCATGAGAAATTTTTTTTAATAAAGTGCGAAAAGTGCAAAAAGCCCCGTTATAAAAAAAAAGAAGCATAAGTATTCCATTTTTACCCTTGGATTTTGGTAATTGTTTAATTTTAGCCGGATCAAGTTTATTTGATGAGTTCTCAAGTTTGCACTGTATGATGTCTTCTAAGAAATCAATTATCTTTCATATTTTTCTTTTCAATAGTTAGCATGGTCGTTGAACACACTCACGATATCAGTAATAACAGATTTAGATTTATTGATTGTTGGGATATTATTGATCTGTTTAATATGAGCTATTAGCATGTTTTTGTGATTTTTCTGAGGACTAAAAAATATATGGTATGCTATTTAATTGCTGGAATTACGAACATATAGATAGTTTTAGGTGCAATTGCATGTTTAATTGTTCATGTTGTCTTGTGTTTTGTTGCTTGAGGATAAGCAACAATTTAAGTTTGGGGGTATTCGATGATTGGGTAATATACCCATGAATCGGATATACTTGGGCTTAAAATTGTATTCTTAAGTTGTTTTGATGCATTATTATTATGTTTTTGTGTTATTTTATAGAGAAGGGAGCTGCAGGATGCAATTTGGGAACTTCAAGTTGTGTAATGGCATTTTGGTAATTTTTCAGGGACTAGCGCCGGGGCGCTATTACTAGAAGTTAATCGGTATTTGGTATTATTACTAGAAGTTAATCCACGGGTAGCTGATCGTGATCTTCTTGTTGACGGAACGCGCATTGACTATTGGTTCGATTTGCCTGATTGGAGGCTATTTGAAGTTGATTTGGACTAGGATTGAAAGAGCCTGGATAAGTGGAGTATATATAGGTTATTTTTATTGAATTAGAGATGGATCAACTACACAATTGAAGGCTAAGCAAGGAAGCAAGAATAAATTGAAGATTTTACTTAGAGTTTCTTCTTCTCCATTCTTTCAATTTGTGTAATTCTTTAAGGATGATTTGCAAAAGATTGTTGGTTTTAATTTCTATCATGAACTAATTTCTTTGATTAAGATTTCAATTGAACCTTTTATGGCTATAAATTAGTTATTCAATTTATTCCAATTATTTGTGTCGAAGTGAATTGTTTATCTTGCCTTGCATTTATTGATTAATTATTTGGCCAATAATTACCTTGTTACTCTAGAAGGAATTGAAAGAGGAGATCTAGGGTTAGAACTGAGCATGATAACATGTGTCTTGATTATTTGCATGACAAATAATTAGGTTCGTGAATTGAATGGAAATATCTATTCACCGCATGTAACACATAAGAAATTGGAATTGAAGGAGTTTAATTCAATTTTTTTGCATAGGAATATAGCAAGATTAATCTGGATTAAATAGAAGTCATTTGATCACTTGGAAAAGGACTTTTGGCATTTGGAATTCCTGTTAACAATTCAATAGGCATAATAATTGGGATAATTGGATAATTGGTTTATAGTTCATAATTGGGGATATTGGAGTCTTAATCTTTATTTACCTGATTTCATTCATTAAAATTCTAGTTTTATTTATTTAATTTATTTTTAGAATATTCTCTTTTCATTGCTTAAATTAGTTTCCTTATTTTGAAAAATCACATTTATGGTTGTTTAAATAAAATTGATTTGGTTAAGAGTTAGTACTTGGTAATTTTTATTAAATAATTCCTCATGGGAACGATACTCTACTTTCACTTTATTACATGTTGACCGTGTATACTTGCACGTATTCATTGATTGCGAAATCGACCAACAAGTTTTTGGCGTCGTTGTCGGGGAACTCTTTATTAATTTTAATTCCATATTATTTATAATTAATTCGGTCTTAATTTAAATGTTATTTATTTTTCTTCTTATATTTGCAGGAATTCTTTGTGAGTGCATGCACACTAGATCAAGGGCTAAAAAGGAACTTTTTCCTTATACAAACGATATTGAAAGGAAGTTCCAAAAATTGCAGTTGAATAGTGTGGGGTCACCGGTGGAAGAAAATCTAGCAAAACAAGAAATTCTAGTGAACATGGCAGGGGACGAACAGAAATCGCTTAGGGATTATGCCATGCCGAATGTTACAGATATACAGTCAAGTTTTAAGAAGCCGGCAATCAATGCAAACAGTTTTGAGATAAAACTGGGAACAATTCAGATGCTGTAGAATACATGCCAGTTTGGGGGTAGTTCGATAGATGATCCTAATGAGCACATCTTGAGTTTCTTGGAAGTTTGCGACACCTTCAAGTTCAATAATGTATCGAAGGATGCTATAAGGTTGAGGATGTTCCCGTTTACATTGAAAGATAAAGCTCGGAGTTGGTTCCATTCTTTGCCTCCTGGGTCAATCACAGCCTGGGACGACTTAGCTCAAAAATTTCTAGCTAAGTTTTTCCCACCAGCTAAGTCGGCAAAACTACGGAATGATATTCATACCTTTGCACTCAGAATTTTTGAGGGGCAGAAAAATTACGAAACAGCCCCTGGCAGAAACCCCTTTTGAATGAAAATACTATTCATATGAATACAAAGGATCATTCACCATGCATGCGTTAATCCATATAGACAGGTTATTCCAACAGAATAATAAAGAATGGAATAACAGAAGAATTCACCATGCATGCGATATACTGCACAGACAGGTTATTCTCAACAGAATAATAAAGAATGGAACCAGGTCATCCGTAAACCGCACAGACAGGATATTCCAACAGAATAATAAAGAATGGAATAACAAAGAATTCATCATGCATGTGATAGACCACACAGATAGGTTATTCCAACAGAATAATAAAGAATGGAACCAGGTCTAGCGTAATCCGCACAGACATGATATTCCAACAGAATAATAAAGAATGGAATAAGAGAAGAATTTCACCATGTATGCGGTACTTTGCATAGGCAGGTTATTCCAACATAATAATAAAGAATGGAATAACAGAAGCTCTCTTCATGAATACGAAAGAAATAATACCCCTTACCTTAGAATAAAAGCTGGATACTGGAATGGAGAGGTAGCAGACTTCTCTTCTTCTTTCTTTCTATAATTTCTCTCTATAATAATTACTTTATAGCTTTAGTGAATTGATGAGAAATGAAGGAAGAATGAGCTTCTATTTATAGGAAAATATAGTTTCGATAATTGCACGTTTTGGGACTCGAAATATTACAGTACAATACCTTCAACTTTTCTTTCATTTTTAATTTAGTCCTGCAAGTATTATCAAACTTGCACCACCTCCCCTAATAGTAAATCATGTGAATCAATAGTTCTAGACATATGAAAATACGAATTACAGTATAGTACCTTCATCTATACCTTCATTTTTAACTTAGTCATACAAGTATTATTAATCTTGCACCAACTCCCCTAATAGCAAATGAATGTGACTCAATAGTACACACATGTGAACAAATAGTTATATAAGAATGTGAATTAGTAGCAATTAATTGCTCATTTATCCGATTAATTACCCGATTTATCAATATAACCCCCAGACATCAATTATCATCGGAATAGATGTCGATTTCCACTAACACTAATAATCCCAACACAATGGAACTATCAATTTCATCTTTAATCAAACACGAACTTATTCATCATTAATATTATAACTCACAATATTTAACAACCAGGTCGTTCCCAGGAAATAGGGGGCTTTTCGATAAGGATTTCTCCTTATTGGCGCGCAAACAGAACTTCTAGACATTGTAAATATTGCAATTTAATAATATGAATAACTTTGTCGCAAAAATATTAATTTAATAATATATCATATTATCTGGGTAATCTTTGTGACAATAATCGAATCAATAATATGAGAGATATGATGCGATAATTCTCGTAGTAATAATTGAGTATAACCGAGTGACTTTTACGTAAGCATCAATAATCAATACCGTGTGCTACTTACGCAACCACCATGCGTATTCTTGTACTTTTACTCTAAGAGTAATTCAACGGTTTTAACGGTAAAACTTCCGCCGTTATTTTCATAAAAATATTTTATCGCTTTTTTCTCATTCGACAATAATTCCATTGTGGGGTCCATTAATGATTGTGCCGTCATCACGGATATCCCCCAAACAAAAAGAATATTCCTCGACCAATCGAATATTATATAACCACTTGCATACTTTTTAAAATTTCTAATATTACCCACAACTATAACATTATCTCAAATCCACACCATAATTTTGAAAAAAATATTTCGAGAAAATTAAATCTTTATTCATAAAATTTGGGGTCTTACACTCCCTCCGTTCCTAAAAGATTGTCGTTTTAGAAGGTAAAATTTGTTTCAAAAAGTTTGTCGTTTACAACTTTCGAGGAGAATAAATTATTTACTTTCCTATATTACCCCTACCTTCTCTCATTGTCCCAAGATATTCTCTCCCTTGTATTAATAGTTTTCAACTTCCTATAAAGGGGTAATGATGGAATTTCAAACAAATTTTACTTGGTAAATGGTACTTTCTTAATTCATGTGCAAAAACCTTAAACGACAATCTTTTAGGAATGGAGGTAATAACTGAGACGCCCCCAAAATAGGTATACATCACCCATTCTGAGTCGCCAAATATATGGTACGAAATACAACTACAACTTAATTATACAACTGTTATGCAGAATACGACAAAACATAGTTGAGAATTTTAACACGAATATTGTCTCCAAGATAATATTCAAACTCAAGTTCAATCTTAATACAATTATTATCACACTATTTCACAGAATAGTGAGGACTACTAAAGCAACCATCTGGACCGCCACTCCATTCCACGGCTAGTCCCAGCTATATTCTCATTTTCTGAAGAGAACAGTGAAAGAAAAGGGTGAGCTCAACTAGCCTAGTAAGAAATATTATGACTAAGATAATCCAGAATAAATTATCCTTAGCCTTCAACAGTATAACAACTGATAGAATACAATAGACAACAAGTTTTAGATCAATAACTGCAGCGGAACAAGCAATCCATTAGAAGAGTTAAGCAGAGCATGATATCTACTATCTTCTATGATTTAAAAGTTTATCATCAATTTTATCGCTGAGACTCAGCTTAATAAATAATCTACATCACTGAATTATCCATACATTACGGGCCAAGGATATTCATTAGTATTACGACCACGAATTATCCATGCACTACGGGCCAAGGATGTGATGCCCCAAAAATAGGTATACAACACGCAACAATACATGATCCCCAATACTAAATTCCACGTCTTTTCGATGAAGATCCGCATAACTCTTTTGTCGATCCTATGCCGTTTGTATACGTTGTCGAAGCATTTGGATATTTTCCGTAGTCATACGTACAACTCTGGTCCCAACAATATTGCTTCTCCCACCTGTTCCAATATACTGGAGAGCGACACTTTCGTCCATATAATGCTTCGAATGGAGCCACACCTATACTTGCCTGATAACTGTTGTTATAGAAGAATTCCACCAATGGTAAATACTTATCCAAACTCCCTTTGAAGTCTAGGATACAGAGTCTTAATAGATCTTCAAGAGTTTGAATAGTCCTCTCTGATTGTCCGTCCGTTTGAGGATGGTATGCCGAACTGAATCGTAAATCCGTGCCCATAGCTTTTTGCAAGCTAACCCAAAATTGTGAAGTGAATCTTGGGTCACGATCCGAAACTATGGATACTGGCATGCCATACAATCTCACAATCTCATTTACGTCATACGAAAAGGCGTTCAAGGAATAAGTCTCCGTGTCGCTAAAGAAATGAAGCAGACTTGGTTAATCTATTAACAATAACCCAAATAGCATTTATGCCTTGAGAAACCGTGGTAAGACCTGTAACGAAATCCATGGTAATGTGTTCCCACTTCCATTTTGGAATCTCAAGTGGTTGTAATGGACCCTTAGGCACTTGATGCTCAGACTTTACACGTTGACAAGTTAAACACCTCGAGATAAACTTTGCAATCTCCCTCTTCATATTGTTCCACCAAAATGTATGTCGAAGATCACGATAAATTTTGGTACTTCCAAGATGGATTACAAACGGTGTATTGTGTGCCTCCATCATGATCTTGTTCTTCAAATCAGAGTTGTTAGGAACACAAAGTCTGGACTGGACTCGAAGTATTTCTTCTTCATCGATTCTTGCTTCTGGAATAGCACCTTCTTGTACTTTCTTCTTCATAAGCATTAGCTCCGGGTTTGTGGCTTGAGCAACTTTAACTTTTTTGATTAAATTCGGTTCTATGCATATACTTGACATCATCGCATGGGTCCCCGGAGTCTTGAATTCTATCTTCATCTTTTGTAAATCACACAAAATAGGCCTTTGTGTTAATAACATCACACTCGTTCCCGCATATGATCTTCTACTTAACGCGTCAGCTTCCACGTTCGCTTTTCCAGGATGGTATTGAATAGTGTGGTCGTAATCTTTCAATAGCTCGAGCCAACGTCATTGCCGCATGTTGAGTTCCTTTTGAGTGAAGAAATATTTGAGGCTTTTATGATCGAAATATATCTTCACTTTCTCCCCATACAGATAGTGCCTCCAGATCTTTAGCGCAAAAACGACTGCTACCAACTCTAGATCATGAGTAGGATAATTCCTCTCATATTCTTTAAGTTTTCGCGAGGCATAGGCTATGACTTTCTCATGTTGTATGAGAACACATCCTAACCCTTTGCCTGAAGCATCACTATAGATAACAAATCCATCTGAACCAGACGGGATTCTCAGAACAGGTACCGAAATGAGTCTCTTCTTGAGCTCTTGAAAACTCTTCTCACATTTCTCGCTCTATATGAATTTTGTATCCTTCTGAGTCAACTGAGTTAACGGAGTAGCGATTCGAGAAAACCCTTCCACGAATCTCCGATAATAACCAGCTAAGCCCAGAAAGCTACGTACTTCGGTCACCGTCTTCGGTTGCTCCCAAATTTGTATTGCTTCAATCTTCGCTGGATCAACAGATACTCCATGTTTTGACACCACGTGCCCAAGGAATGCTACTTCCTCAAGCCAGAACTCGCATTTCTTCAACTTAGCATAAAGCTTATTTTCATGAAGCCTTTGGAGTACCAGCTTCAAATGGTGCTCATGATCTTCACGACTTTTGGAATATATGAGGATGTCATCAATAAAGACAACAACAAACTGATCCAAATATTCCTTGAATACTCGATTCATCATATCCATGAAAGCCGCAGGAGCATTAGTTAATCCAAAAGACATGACTAAGAATTCATAATGACCGCATGAAGTTACAAGGCGTCTTTGGAATATCCTCTCGTTCTAATCTTCATTTGATGATATCCGTAAGCGAAGATCGATCTTTGAAAAGAATTGTGCTCCTTGTAACTGGTCAAACAAGTCATCAATGTGAGGTAGCGGATACCTATTCTTGATGGTGACATGGTTCAATTCTCGATAGTCAATACAAAGTCGCATACTCCCGCCTTTCTTCTTTACAAATAAAACAGGAGCACCCCAAGGAGATGTACTAGGATGAATGAAACCGATGTCCAACAACTCCTGTAGTTGGACCTTTAACTCGAAGTTCAATAGGAGCCATTCGATATGGGGTTTTAGAAATGGGATTTGTACCGGTTCAAGATCAATAAAGAATTCAACTTCACGTTCGGGGTAGACCAAGGGAAGTTCTTTGAAATCGTCAGAAATTTACTAACAATGGGAATATTATTCAAATCGGCGTATCTTTATTCAAATCCATAACATGGGCTAAGAAAGCTTGACATCCATTTTTCAATAAACGAATAACTTTATGGCTTGATATGATAGTGATTGATTTTAGTGGTTTAGTCGCTTGAATTCGCATAACAGGTTGGTTAGGAATATGAAAACTAACAACCTTATGAAAACAATCAATTTTGGCATGATGAGTAGTTAACCAATCAATCCCTGAAATCACATCAAATGCAAGTATCTTTCAAGAGATAAGATCAACAGGTAATGTGATGGTGCCAACTTGGATCAAACAAGATTTATAAACAATGGATGTAATGAAAGTTTCTCCTAACGGAGTCTCCATAGATAAATCAAAGTCTAATTTCTTCGGAGTCAAGTTTAAACGTTGAGCACAAGCATGAGAGATAAATGAATGGGTAGCACCAGTATCTAGTAAGGTATAAACTTCACAAAAATTTATGATTAGCTTACCCGTGATCACCTCATTTGGGTTCCTCGCATTTTGACCAGTCACGACAAACGCTCTTCCAGAACCAGATTGACTTTGACTTTTTCGGGATGACCTTTTGAGTCACCATCCCATTGGACTTGGTTTCGCTTCAAGACAATCTTGAGCGATATGTCCTTCCTTTCCACAATTATAACATACCTTGGACTGTTGTGGGTAGTTTGGGCTGATATGTCCCTCTTTTCCACATTTATAGCATACGACCGGTGGTCGTTCTCCTCCCTTAGAACCGATTCTTCTTTGGTCTTTGACGTCTTTGCATTATCATTGTTGAATCTCCTCTTTTGAAAATCTCCCCCGACTCGCTTCTTCTATTTTCATGGCCATGATTACCACCAGAGTCGTTACCGCTTTTGTCCGTATTTTTCTTTCTTCGCTGGTTATCGTTGTTCTGATGACTGCTCTCACCAGTATAATCTGGTTGTGGTCCCTCGATTGAACGTACTCGTTATCTCGCTCTAATAATTGAGCCATGTTGACAACATCTGAATAGAGAGAAAATTTATGAGAAATGAGTTATTGACTTATGCCGGGTTTAAAACCTCTCAGAAACATCCGCGTCATACGTTCCTCATTCTCCACCAAATGTGGTGCAAACCTGGATAACTCTGCAAACTTCGCCTCGTACTGGGACACCATCATGTTGTTTTGTTCTAGTCTAATAAACCCCACTTCCTTCATATGATGAATACTTTAAGGATAGTACTTGTCATTGAACAGTTTTTGAAATGTCTCCCAAGACATGCTGAGTGCGGCTGGATGGGTACGCTTCACAGACTCCCACCAGTAATCTGCCTCATTATGGAACATAAAGGTGGCGAATGGAACCTTCTGTTCCTCTGTGCATCCCAAGACATCAAATATCTTGGTAATTTTCTTGACCCACGTCTCGCACTTTAATCGGATCCGGCTTTCCCTGCACTCGTGGTCCCAACTCTTTGAAGCTGCTTGGTTTGTGAAAAACCGCAATGCGTGCTATTATTTCCACCTATATTTTGTACACGAGTCTCCTTTTATGCGATTTTGCATGAACTGCAAAAAGCTTCTAAACATTTCATCGTTCATCGTCTGATTAGTGGTGTTGTTTACAGGAGGAACATTGCCGGCCTGTTGCCCATTCTCCTCATTGGTGAGTAAAGGTGTCTCCACGGTCTCATTTGCTCCACTGTTAACATTCTTAGTTGCCATTCTCAAATACTGCCCTAAAACAAGGGTTAATTAAAGAAATTAACATATCACATAATATCCCTATATTCAGACCAACCAACAAATAAGCTTAGGTAGGACACACTAGCGAAGGATTTACTCGTCTCTCCCCTCCTAGTTCTATTCCCCGATCTCCGCTAGAGATCATATCCCTAAGCTCTGATACCAACTGTGACGCCCCCAAAATAGGTATACAACACCCATTCTGAGTCGCTAAATACATGGTACAGAAACAACTACAACTTTATTAATACAATTGTCGTACAAAATACGACAACACATAAACTGTAAGTTTAAATACAAATATTATCTTCTAGACAATATCCACACTCAAATAAGTCCTCATTACAATTATTTATACACTATTTTACAAAATAGTGAGGACTACTAAACAACTTCTAGAACCATCATTCCACACCCCGACTAGTACTCGCTACATTCTCCCCTCCTGAGAAGAAAAATGGAACAAAAAGGAAAAGGGTGAGCTCAACTAGCCCAGTAAAGAATATTATGACTAAGATAATATAGAACAAATTATCGTTAGTCCTCAACAGGGAAAAATATGATAAAATACAATAGACAACAAGTTTTAAATCAATATTCGCAACAGAAATAACAATTCATTAGAAGAGTTACGTAGAGAATGAAATCTACTTTCTTCTATGAATTTAAAAGTTTATCAACAATATTTTATCCCTGTAACATCAATCAATATACATCTTGAATCAAATATTCATCTTTTCACTACAGGCCAAAGATATTCATCAGTTGGTCATGTTCATCTCAACACCTGTACATCTTTGCACTACGACCAAAGATATTCATAAGAAAATCAACCATCTTGCACTACTAAAGCCAAAGATATTGAGAAGAATATTATCATTTAGGACCGAGGATGATGAAAAATATTTTAAAGAAAAGCGAATCCAAAGTGAAACAAAAGAACAAATAATAAGGATTCGTACTTTAAACAGTCCAATTTCTAAAATACTTCATAAATAACCATAGTGAAGTAAAATTCAAGAATGATCAAAACATGGATACAATCAAAGCTAGTATCCATAATAGATATTTTGGATAAAAAATGAAAATTTAATTTTTTTGTGAATAGTGCCGTATTCGTGAATAGTGTCGTATACGTGACTAGTGCCGTATACGTGAATAGTAACCCCGACACTAAAAGACAAGAATTTCACAAGAAAAATCTTACCAATATTTCGACATAATGATATTGAAAGAAATAATATCATTTATAAAAAAAATAACATCCCTTACCTCGAAAAGACATTACTTCTGACTAGAATACTGGATATAGTGCTGAAGGGAACTTGCACCGTATAGCAACACTCAAAGTATCAAAATACTCACAAGAATACGCTCGATAATATAGAGAGAGAAAGAGAGAGAAAACTTATTTCTGGTGTAATTTTCAATTCTAACCTAAGGAGCCTATTTATAGGAAATTGCTTTGAACACCAAAGAAGAAAATTTAATAAAATATTAATATATTTATTATAAATTCCTAAGCACACAAAAGACATTTAATATAGTAAAAAATATTTTTCTTAAATAAAACAATTAAAACTTCCAAAAATAAATTATTCCGAAACTTCGGAGCTTCAATAATTCATAATAAATAGCCCTTTTATCAGAAAAATTCGAATCTTTTGTCCATTCCATAGGAAATTCAATTTTCTACAACTTTGTAAGTTTAAGTTTTTTCAAATTCCAAACGTAAATTGGCAAAGAAATCCACATATCAGACGATTTTCTGTGCTATAATCAAATTTCAAATAAGAAATGAGGTCCACAAACATGAAAAACATGTTTTAAATATTTTTAGTAACAAAATACTCTTCCTCCTCATTTATTCATATATCCCACATTCATTGTAAAAAAATATCACCATTATTATATTATTAAAATATAATAATATATTTAAATGAATCATTTTATCGTAAAAGATAAAATATCAATTTTTCAACAATTGTTACTTTAAAATTTTCTCCATCTATATCCACATAAAATGAATATTTTCCTTATCATATAAATTAATAATTAATTATTCACAAATAATATTACGAGAATCACAATATCGATAAACCGAGGCGGTTCCCAAGAAAGAGGGGTTTTCAATAAGGATTTCTCTTTCTTTGGCAAGCAATTAGGTGACCAAACCTCTCCTTAGATGTAACTTTCTAGAAATTGCCAATAATGCTATCTAATAATATTATTCAAATAATATGAATTATTGATCCGATAATGAAAAATCTTGTGTAGTGACAATTATTGAAACAACAATAATATAAAATATCAACGTAAGAATCAATAATTGAGTAGTGCCTTCTTACGTAAGAATCAATAATTGGTGCAATACTGGTGTACTCTTGTGTTTTAACCAATAGGATATTTCAAAAGTATTAACTCTGTAATAACTTCCTAGTTATTTATAAACAAATTATACTTGTCATTTTCTTCATCCAATCGCTTCACAGTTATGAGGCCCATATTAAATTCTGCCGTGCATTACGAATATTCCCCGACAGCAAGAATATTCCACGACCAAACAAATATTCCCCGACAACAATGAATATTTTATAACCACTTGCTTATTTGAAATATTTGCGCATTTTACCCATAACTAACCACATTAATCAAATCAACCTTTAACTATTTCAAAATAATAAATAGAGGAAATTTAATTTTATTTATAATAAGTTGGGGTCTTACAAAGGATATTCGTGTTTTCACCAATGGTCATGAACATGTCAAACAATAATTCATCTTTGCACCCTTGGTCGACGAGAACGCATGGTCATGATCATACCAATAACTGTCCATCAATGCACTACGGGCCAATGAGGACTTTTACCACGTCATTTGTAATATTACGGGTCATGATTATACCGAATAATCTCTAGTCATAATCATATCAATCAATAGTCCATCTATGCACTACGACCAAAGATTACTTTCATCACAATATAAGCATGAGGATGATGACAATGATATAAGAATTCAATTAAATGAAAGCAATGATAAATTTTAAAGATATATAATTTAATTAATCCAGAATTCAATAATATCCAAATTGTTAACATGATACTACTTTGTGGAGTAAAATTCAATAATAATATTGTATCAAAAATTATTTGGACCGAAAAGAAATCAATTTTTATCATGAATAGTATCCCAGGTGAATAGTATCCTAGTAAATAGTACCCTGTGAATAGTACTTCAGGAATAGTACTCTGTGAATAGTATTTTGTGAATAGTACTTTTGAATAGTACTTTATAAATAGTACTTTACTTATGAATAGTACTATATTTATGAATAGTACCGTATATATGAATAGTTTCGTATATATGAATAGTACCCATGAATAATACTCCGGCATAAAAAGCTTAAAATTTAACAAAATTAATCAAAAAAATATCCTTGTGAAATGATACTAGATGAAGCACAAATTTCAAGGTTATTTTACTAATTTCACGGAGTATAGAAGAAATACATTAACAAAATGAGTATAGAATTCGAAATCTAAAATGAAATAATATTACTTACATACTACAGAGTATGGAAGAAAATATTATTTCATACGAATATTGAACAAAAATAATATCCCTTATGAATACCAAAGAAATAATACCCCTTACCTTAGTAGAAGGCTGAATACTGCAATAATGAATTAGCAGAATACTCTTCTTCTTTCTCTTTATAGCTTCTCTCTCTATAATTGTTCTTGCGAGTCTTAGTGAATTGGTGAGAATGAAAGAAGAATGAGCTTCTATTTATAGGAAACATAGTTTCGATAATTACACGTATTGGGGCTCGAATTATTACAGAATAGTACCTTCATCTTTTCCTCCATTTTTAATTTAGTCCTACAAGTATTATCAAACTTGCACCACCTCCCCTAATAGTACATGCATGTGAATCAATAGTACATGCATGTGAATTAATAGTTCCATTCATGTGAACAAATAGTTATATGTATGTGAACTAATAGCAATTAATTACTCATTTATCAGATTAATTACCCGATTGGTCAATTTAACCTCCAGAAATTAATTATTATCGAAATAAATGTCGATTTCCACTAATACTAATAATCTCAAAATAATGGAAATATCAATTTCATATTTAATCAACACGAACTTATTCATCATTAATATTATAACTCACACTATTTAATAATCAGATCATTCCCAGGAAAGAGGGGGCTTTCCGATAAGAATTTCTCCCTATTGGCGCGCAATTAGGTGACCAAACCTCTTTCTTCGACAGAACTTTCTAGACATCGTCAATATTGCAAATAATAATATGAATAACTTTGTCGTCTTAATTATTAATTTAACAATATAAAATATTATGCAGATGATACTATGATAATAATTGAATCAATAATATGAGAGATATAATGCAGCAATTACTATAACAATAATTGAATAAAACTGAGTGACTTCTCACGTAAGCATCAATAATTAAAGATATTGTACAATATCGTGTACTACTATGCAACCACGCGTATTACTATACTTTTATCACCGGGTATTTCAACAGTTTAACAGTAAAAATTTCGCCCTTATTTTTATAAAAAGATATTTATGTCGTTTTCTCATTCCGATAGTAATTCCGTTGTGGGGTCCACCAATGATTGTGCCATCGTATGAATATTCCCTTATAAAATGAATATTCTCCGACCAATCGAATATTTTATGACAACTTGCATACTTTGCAAAATTTATAAATACTACCCACAACTATAACATTATATCAAATCCACACTTTAATATTAAAAAAAAAATTGAGAAATTAAATCTTTATTCATGAAATTTGGGGTCTTACAACCTCCCCTTCTTATGAAATTTTGTCCTCGAAATTGATGTATGTACCTGGTATGCCGAAGAGGTGAGGACACCTCGTCAGATTCTAACTCTTGAGGTATAACCTTAGAGCGTAGAATATAATCCTTCTTATCTAAGATTTTAACAGATATCTCCTCATACGTTAAATCTTCTACTATCTAGTCTAGTTCTAATTCAATAATGTTGTTCCGGTCGTCCTCATATTTACGTAACATCGATACGTGAAAAACGTTATGAACACGCGAGATTCTTAGCGATAAAGCGATTCTATAGGCCATAGTTCCTACTTGATCGAGGATTTCAAATAGACCAATAAAATCGAGGGTTGAGATTTCCTCTCTTTGTCGATTCTTGCTTCTAGAATAACTCTTTCTTGCACCTTCTTCTTCACATTCATCAGCTCTGAGTCTGTACCTTGAGTGGCTTTAACTTTATCGATTAAAGTCGATTCTACTCGTATATTCCCTATCTTCACGTAGGTTCTTGGAGTCTTTAACTCTATCTCCATCCTTTGTAAATTATACAAAATGGGTCTTTGTGTTAACAACGTCACACTCGTAACCGCATACGATCTTCTACTCAACGCGTAAGCTACCACGTTCGCTTTTTCCATGATGTTATTGAATAGTATTATCGTAATCTTTCAACAGCTCAAGCCAACGTCTTTGGCGCATGATACGTTCATTATTGTTGAAGAAATATTTGAGTTTTTAGAAATGGGTTTTGTACCGGGGTCAATATAAAATTTGATTTCACGCTCTGAGGGTAGGCTAGGAAGTTCTTTAGGGAATACGTCAGGAAATTTATTAATGATAGAAATATCATTCAAAACTATGACTCTTATCCAAGACTTGGATATCACATCACATTGATACCTATCAACTTTCCACCATTGTTCACGGCGTCCCCTACGAAGAGTCTGACTTCGGTGCATTCCAAGACTTGGAAGTCACGAACGAAAGGCTCGGGGCTCTATACTTATGGCTTAATATGACAGTGATTGACTTTAGTGGTTTGGTTACTTGAATTTGCATAAAAGGTTAGTTAGGGAGGCTAACAACCTTACTAAAATAATCAATTTTAACATGGCGAGTAGTTAACTAGACAATTCCTAAAATCACATCAAAGGCAAGTATTTTCAAAGAGATAAGATCGACAGGTAACGTGAGGGTGCTGAATCAAACAAGAGTTATAAATAGTGGATGTAACGAAGGTTTCTCCGAACAGAGTTTCAACATATAAGTCAAAGTCTAATTTCTCTGGAGTCAATTTTAAACATTGAGCGCAAGTAGGAGAAATAAAAGAATGGGTAGAACCGGTATCGGATAAGGTATAGACTTCGTAAGAGTTTATGATTAACTTACCCGTGATAACTTTGTTTGGGTTCCTCAAAAAATGCTCTCACTTAAACTACCGGCTTTGACTTGTCTGGGACATCCTTTGGTGTCACCATCCCAGTTGGACTTGACTTCACTACACGACAAAATCGAGCTAGGAGACCTTCTCTTCCGTAATTGAAACACGCTTTGGGTTGCTGCGTACAGGTTGGACGGATGTGTCCCTCCTGTCCGTATTTGAAACATACGACCGGTGGTCGTTCTTCTTCTTTTGAAACGGGTGTTGGTGCCGCTGTCTTTCCATCATTATTGAACCTTATCTTCTTGAAGTTGTTTTCACTTAGTTCATCTTTCCTATTATCTTGGCCATGATTACCACCGAAGTGGTTACCATTTCCTGCCTGATAATTTCCTCCACGATGTTTATCGTTGTTCCGATGGCCGTTTCCACCAGTACCATTATTATCGTGTTGTTAGTCGTTGTCTTTTGGTTGAGCTGACTCATAATCACGTTCTAATAACTGTGCCCTATTCACAACATCTGAATATAAACAAAGTTTATGAGAAATGAGGTATTGATGTATTTCGGGTTTCAAACCTCGCAAAAATATTTGCATCATTCGCTCCTCATTGTCTACTAAATGGAATGCAAACCGGGATAACTCGACAAACTTAGCCTCGTATTAGGATACGGTCATATTGTTTTGCTCCAGCTTGATGAATTCTACCTCCTTCATGTGACGAATACTTTCGGGAAAGTAATTGTCGTTGAACAGTCCTTGGAACTTCTCCCAAGACATTTTCAGTGCGGCAGGTTGAGTACGCTTTACAAATTTGCACCAATGATCTACCTCTTCACGTAACATAAAGGTGGCGAAGGGAACCTTTTGCTCCTCTGAGCATTTCAAGACATCAAATATCTTAGTAATCTACTTTATCCACGTCTCTGCCTTAAGTGGTTCTGGCTTTTACAAAAACTCTGTTGGTCCCAGCTCCTTGAACTGCTTAGCGGTGACCAGTCAAGAGTTTCCAGTGTTTCCACCTGCATTATGAATAGGTGTCTCTCTCGTTTGGTTTTGCATAAATTTAAAAAAATTCCTAAACATACCATCGTTCGTTATTTGGTCGGTGTTGTTGTTTACACGAGGATTATTGCCTTCCTGATGTACATTATCCTAGTTATTGATCGTCGGTGACTCAACGGTCTTTTGTGCGTCATTGCTTATCTCAACATTTTCAGATGCCATTCTCAAACACTGTCACAAAACAAGGGTTAATTGACATACCACATATTATCCCTATACTCTGTCTGACCAATTAAATAACAAATAACTTAGGTAGGTCATACTAGCGAAGGATTAACCCGTCTCTCCCCTCCTAGTTTTAGTCTCACATCTCAGCCAGGGATCATATCCCTAAGTTTTGATACCAACTAAGACACCCCCAAAATAGGTATACATCACCCATTCTGAGTCGCCAAATATATGGTACAGAATACAACTACAACTTAATTATACAACTATCGTACATAATACGACAAAACATAGCTGAGAGTTTTAACACGAATATTGTCTCCTAGACAATATCCAAACTCAAATTCAATCTCATTATAATTATTATCACACTATTTTACAGAATAGTGAGGACTACTAAAGCAACCATCTGGACCATCACTCCATTCATCGACTAGTCCCAGCTATATTCTCATTTTCTGAAGAGAACAGTGAAAGAAAAGGGTGAGCTCAACTAGCCTAGTAAGAAATATTATGGCTAAGATAATGCAGAATAAATTATCCTTAGCCTTCAACAGTATAATAACTGATAAAATACAATAGACAACAAGTTTTAGATCAACAACTACAGAGGAACAAGCAATCCATTAGCAGAGTCAAGCAGAGCATGATATTTACTATCTTCTATGATTTGAAAGTTTATTATCAACTTTATTGTTGAGACTCAGCTTAATAAATAATCTACATCACTGAATTATCCATGCACTACGGGCCAAGGATATTCAATAGTATCACGACCATGAATTATCCATGCACTACAGGCCAAGGATATTCGTGTTTTCACCAATGGTCATGAACATGCCAAACAACAATTCATCTTTGCACCCTTGGCCGAAGAAAATGCATAGTCATGATCATACCAATAACTGTCCATCAATGCACTATGGGTCAATGGAGACTTTTACCACATCCTTTGTAACATTACGGGTCATGATTATACCGAATAATCCCTGGTCATAATCATATCAATCAACAGTCCATCTATGCACTACGGCCAAAGATGACTTTCATCACAATATAAGCATGAGGATGATGACAATGATATAAGAATTCAATTAAATGAAAGAAAGGATAAATTTTAAAGATATATAATTTAATTTATCCAGAATTCAATAATATCTAAATTGTCAACATGATACTGCTTTGTGGAGTAAAATTCAAGAATAATATTGTATCAAAAATAATTTGGACAAATAAAAAATCAATTTTTGTCATAAATAAAACCCCGGGTGAATAATACCCCATGAATAGTACTTCGAAAATAGTACTTTGTGAATAGTACTTTACTTATGAATAGTACCGTATTTATGAATAGTACCTATGAATAATACTCTGTGAAATAGTACCTATGAATAATACTCTGTGAAATACTTATGAATAGTACCGTATTTATGAATAGTACCCATGAATAGTACTCCGGCATGAAAAGCTTAAAATTTAACAAGAATGTTCAGAAAAATATCCTTGTGAAACGATATTAGATGAAGCTTAAATTTTAAGGATATTCTACTAATTTCACAGAGTATAGAAGCAATACTTTAACAAAATGAGTGTAGAATTCAAAATCTGAAACGAAATAATATTACTTATACTACAGAGTATGGAAGAAAATATTATTTCATACGGATATTGAACAAAAATAATATCCCTTATGAATACTGTTAATGCCAAGATCTTCTGCCACGTCCCAATCACGTAAGACGTCCTGATCCTGCACACTAAACACGAATAACACTAAAAGCTTCGACGGCTTGCCAAATCGCCAAGTGATAGCTCAAAGCGTGAGAGTCAAGATCAGCGATCACAAGGGTTAATAATGGAGGATAAAATATCTAGTGTATTGAGAGAGATAAAATATCAGTTGTGTGTGTCTGTGTGTGTACCTTTTGCTTGAAGACTTCTTTGCTATGTTATACTGATCTCTAGCCCGGTTTACCATGCCACCCTTCTTTCGTCACGACACAACCCCCGATCCTCGATGTTTTATGCCGATCGAACACAGCCCCCCACCCACTACACCGTGGTCTTTGTTTTTCTGGCCGGTCGTCCAAGGATCCCATCCACATTAATGCATGGCAGATATAATAGTCAACTGTCATGCTTTTTCATCATTACCGATCAAAGATGGAGATATTAAAATATCTCATGGGTCAATCCACTGATCCGACCCGGTCTTATAAGGACTCAACAGGAATAAGATAGTGACTAGGCCCAATAACTTTAGGACCCAATAGTGGAGATCCAATGGACTAACCAAATAAGTAGGGCCAATCCATTCGACCCAATAGGTGAAATATCATGACCCAATATTGCCCCCTAGTTTTTTATTAAACAGAATGTTTAATAAGAAACTATAAATGGTGTATGATATGAAGAACCTGATAGGGTCAAAAGAGGCCCAAACTGACATCTACCAAGGCCCAAACGGTAAAAAATTAGGATAATAAGGTAGATAGATTAAAACCGGAAGTCAAATACGAAAGGCCCAATCTGGTAAATACTTGAGACTTCTCTTGGACGCTAACCTTCCAAATTCATCATGATGGATAACAATTAAATGTCCCACCCTCATGGACTGTGCAACCGTCAGTATAAAAAGTAAATTTCTCCCAAATTGACGGTTTTACTTGCCAATTTGAATTTCCAGACTCTTGTGCTTTCTTCTTCTCTTCCGATCTTCCTTCCATTCTCTGCAAGATTTCAACAATGGTGGTCCTAAACACAAACTAGAGCTCTCCTCTTCGAGTGACCCCAATCAATACTGTTCTGCCCAATCCAAGCCCTGATAAGGAGGCTTCGAATTCGAACCCTAAGGCCACCACTCCGAGTAAGAACCTACCTCCGAAACCCCTTCCTACTCCTTCTACGTTCTTCAGGAATAAAGAACAATATCCTCATGCCAATACTCCCTCTACTGTCACAGAAGCGGAGTTACAAAGGATTCGAACTCATACGGATCCATTTACCCATTTAGTGAGAATTCCTAGATCTGAGGAGAGGATGTACCAACGGCCTGAAGGATGGACGGCTGTTCCAGTGACTATCTTGGAGAAGGGGGTTCGATTTTCTCTCCACATCTTTTTAGTTACTCTCCTGGGATTTATCAGCGTTGGGTTTGCCCAATTGGTGCCGAATTTTTACATTCATATTCTTGCTTTCATTGCATTCTGTCACGAAGTCAAAGTAGAACCCACACTTGATTTTTTCTTCACTATCTACAAGGTTGCCCAATCCCGAGAAAAGGGTTTTAAGGTCTTGGGTAAACAGTCGCTGAAGATCACTGGTTTCCACCCCTTCCAGTAACAAAGGATGGCATAAGGGGTGGTTTTTTGTCAAGGGGCCAGAGATCTCTTCCTTGCCGGACTGGACTACGCAAGATAAGGTCTCTGCTGATTTTGGTGATATTCCCGAGGAGCGGATAGGCAAAATGATTGAGCTCTTCGAGAATTTTCCATCAAATGAGTGGGATTACGGTCTTCTTACCAAACATGCATGGTTGTATGATCATAAATGTAAGTTCCGAATCACTCTGACGCATACTTACCTGAAACTTTTAGTAATATAAATATTGATATGTGTTCTTCTACTTTTTGCAGTATCTTTGATTAAGCCCACATCTTTGGATGTAAGAGATTTGTAAGACTTCTTAGATGGAAAGTCTGCAGAAGCCACTGTCGACCCTCCACAACTGGAAACCCCACCCGAAAATAACCCAACCAATGAAACGCACACTGCCGAACCTTAGATAGGTGAGAGAGAAACTGAAGATCTCATTCAGCCGAAAGAAACCCTTCAGCCACGTCGGAAAAAGAGGGCTATCCAGAAACCCCGATCAACTCCAATATCGACAGATCCTGAACCCGTCCCAGAATCTGCCTCACAACCTGAACTGATCACTAAACCCGCACCGACTAGAGGAAGTCTACTCGATCTACCTGTAGACGATCGGTAACAGCTTCTTTGAGTCAAAAAATTAAGGACCAAGGTCACCCCTTTGAGCACCGATGAGCTTCGAGTACCTTCATCTTCAACCATTCCACCCCCTATAATCCCAGTTGAGATTCAAGTATCTGATGACGAAGAACAAGTTGAACCCATACCAACATTATCTCGAAAGAGGAAACATCCCTCTGATAGTCATCCAAGCTCAGCATTTGCCCCCTCACCAACACGCGAACCTATTCCTGTTCGATCACCATCACCTGAAAATATATACATGGACCCATCACCAATTCGTGAACAAGCCACAACTTTTCCTGAACAACCCATTCCCCCTCCTCAAGGACCCTCATCTTACGAGTTTCAAAATGATTCCATGGGATCACCAACCTTATAGCCTCGATACAACGCCAATTTTCCCTTTCATCTCTTCAATACCTTCGTCCGGGAGGCCGACGACCATAAGTTTGGTGATCGCTCAATCGGGGACCTACTCGATGAAGGCATGAGCTACATTGCACAGGTAAATTTATTTCCTCAATCTTCGTACTTCTTATCATACTTAGGTAATATATCTTAAATTGATTGATTAATACTGAATATGTACAGGCCAATGCTGTTTTTGGACGTTTACGCCCTAAACATATGGAATCCAAAGCTGCAGAAGAAGCTGCTAGGAGAGAAAATGCCATCTTGCAGTCAACTTTGGCGAGGGAGAAACACGAACGAGATATGGCAGAATTCAATAATGGTCATCTTCGGCGGGACTTGGATTAGACCAAAGAGGAACTGAAGGCCCTCAAAGAAGAGTTAAAATAATCCCAACACGAACTTATTCATCATTAATATTATAACTCACAATATTTAACAACCAGGTTGTTCCCAGGAAAGAGGGGGCTTTCCAATAAGGATTTCTCCCTATTGGCGCACAATTAGGTGACCAAACCTCTCCTTGACAGAACTTCTAGACATTGTAAATATTGAAATTTAATAATATGAATAACTTTGTCGTCACAATTATTGATTTAATAATATAACATATAATGTAGATGATACTGTGACAATAATCGAATCAATAATATGAGAGATATGATGCAGCAATAATTGAGTATAACTAAGTGACTTCTCACGTAAGCATCAATAATCAATACCGTGTGTGTTCTTATGCAACCACGCCAGACATCTTGTACTTTTACTAATGGGTAGTTCAACGGTTTTAACAGTAACACCTCCGTCGTTATTTTTATTAAATATTTTTGTCGTTTTCTCAATCCGACAATAATTCCGTTGCGAGGTCCACCAATGATTGTGTCATTCTACGAATATTCCCTGCTAAAACGAATATTCCCTGACCAATCGAATATTATATAACAACTTGCATACTTTGCAAAATTTATAAATATTACCCACAATTATAACATTATATAAAATTCATTCCATAATATTCAAAAATAATATTTATAGAAAAATCATCTTTATTCATAAAATTTGGGGTCTTACAAAAATAGTATCTGACAAAGTTCCAATAAAAGTCAGACGAAGGAATCTTTCTCGGATATGCCACAGACAGTAAGGCTTATAGAGTGTTCAACAAGAAGACGCTAAGTGTTGAAGTCTCGATTCACATCATCTTTGATGAAACAGACTTGGATTAAATAGTGTCTCAAGACACTACGAACGATAATTCAGACACTACGAATGAGGTCGTCGAGCTCAACACCACGATCGTAGTCCCAAAAAATGAAATCGTCGAGCCAGGAGAGGAGATCATAAACGGAACTACGCCAATCAACGAACCTCCACATCAAGAAGTAGAAATTAATCTTGAAGATCTCAAACAAGAAGGCATCAGGACAGATGTTCCAACAGGAAACAGATGGGAAAATAATCACACTCAAGACCTAATCATTGGAGATCCAAATGCAAGGGTTAAAATAAGAGTTGCCACTCAAAATGAGTGTTTCTATCTAAGCTTTCTATCACAAATGGAACCCAAGAAGATAGAAGATTCTATGGAAGACCCTAGTTGGATAGAAGCCATGCAAGAAGAACTAAATCAATTTGAAAGAAGCAAAGTATGGAGATTAGTTCCAAGACCAAGAAGTCATCTAGTCATTGGCACCAAGTGGGTCTTCAGAAACAAGATGGATGAAGATGGAGTACTAACAAGGAATAAGGCAAGACTAGTGCCAAAGGCTACTCTCAAGAAGAAGGCATTGACTATGACGAGACCTTCGCACCTGTTATCAAATTAGAAGCCATCAGGATAATCCTTGTCTTTGTTGCTCACATGAATTTTAAAGCCTTTCAAATGGATGTCAAAAGTGTATTCCTGAATAGTGAACTTCAAGAAGAAGTATATGTGGAGCAACCTCCAAGTTTCATCAATCTAACTCTCTTTAATTATGTCTATAGATTAGATAAAGCCTTATATGGTCTTAAACAAGCACCTAGAGCATGGTATGAAACACTAACTAACTTTCTTATTGATAATGGTTTCACTAGAGGTAGAGTAGATACCACATTATTTCTTAGAAAGCATAAAGACAAAGTCTTATTAGTTTAAATATATGTTGATGACATTATCTTTGGCTCTATTGATGAAAAACTGTGTAAGAGATTTGCCAAGATTATGTAGAGCTAGTTCGAAATGTGCATGATGGGTGAGCTGAATTTCTTCCTTGGATTGCAAGTAAAGCAGACTGATGAAGGAATCTTCATAAACCAAGCTAAGTACATTAAAGACTTACTTAAAAAGTATGACGTGGAATCAGCCTCTCCCATGAAAACACCAATTGCTCTAGCAACCAAGCTTGACAAAGATGAGAAAGCTAAAAGTATTGATATAACTCAATACAGAGGTATGATAGGCTCTCTTCACATATCTAATCGCCAAGAGACTGTATATAATGCTTGCAACATGCATATGTGCTAGATTTCAAGCTAATCCTAAGGAATCACACTTAACTGTTATAAAAAGGATTTTCAGGTATCTCAAGGGCACACCTCACTTGGGACTTTGGTATCCCAAGGAGTCCTCCTTTGAACTAACAAGATATACAGATGCTGATTTTGCAGACTACAAGATCGATAGAAAAAGTACCAGTGGCACCTGTCAGTTGCTAGGAAATAGACTTATGTCCTGTTTTAGCAAGAAGCAAAACTCAATATCCACCTCAACAGCAGAAGCTGAATACATTGCTGCTGGCAGCTATTGTGCTCAAATCTTATGGATGAAAAATCAGCTAGCAGACTATTGGTTTGATTTCAAATCTATACATGTTCTTTGTGATAACACAAGTGTCATAGCAATAACACACAAACCTGTCATGCATTCTAGGAGCAAGAATATAGAAATAAGATATCATTTCATTAGGGATCATGTTCAAAATGGAACTATATCTTTACAATACATTCCTACTGAAAATCAACTTGTTGATGTCTTTACAAAGCCTTTAGATGAATCCAGATTTAACAAATTGATAAGTGAGTTAAGCATGCTACATCTACAACCATAAAATCTATGCTCTAGTTTATGCTAACCATGCAGATATAAAGGATATGTTCAAAATCGTAGAGATGACTAAAGAAAGTCCACGATAACAAAGACATTCCCAACAAATCCAATCAATCCCTCTGACAAGCGCCTCAGGGAAAAACCTAATCCTTAGTTCATTCTAAGAGGTTAGCCCTTCTTGAGCTACCTTAACCCAGAAGGAATGCTAAGTCAAAGTTCATCACAAGGACCAGGGCAGACAACAATCGTAGAACAGATTCAGCAACGAACTCAATGATCGTAGTGCAACCTCGACGATCGTAGTCCTCCCAAAGGATACACTAGCTCAGGGGGAGCTAAGGTCAGATCAATATTTTTCATATCATTAAAAATCGTGGAGCCAAGCAGGACTCGACACATGCCCCACTATGTAGATAGAGTGGAGAGAAGTTACAAGTACAGTTTGAAAAGCTCTTTTTGAAAATTCACCTCAGTAGTTCAAAATTTCACAAGATTCTATCTCTTCTGAAGAAAGTTGGTCTTGAAGAAGCTCTGAGCACCAGAACATGGATCTACTCGAAACTGGTAAAGGAGTTCTACAGCAATGGAGTCTTTGAGAATGACATCATCACCACAAGGGTCAAGGGAGCACAAATTAAACTCAAGGATGAAGATATAAACCTAGCCCTAGGTTTCAAATCAAAAGGACTTTTATCTATGGAGGTCATCGACTTTCATGAAGGACTAAAGAAGATGCATCACAAAAAGTTTTAGACCGTCAAGGGATACAAGAAGAAAGAATTTCCCCAAAAGTACGAGTTTTTGGCCGATATTATTGGGAAATGCATATGTTGTAAGAGCTCTGGCCATGGATCTATGAATGAAGTGCAACTTAAGCTCATTACAACAATCTGCTTTGGGATTCACCTCAAATATGGAGCCCTACTCATCGATTGGATTGGGAAATGAATACTCATTCAAAGAAATCAAAGAGCTCTGGAAAGATTCTCTATGGGCAGTTTATAAGCATCATCCTGCAATCAGCTCTGGGTGACAAAATTGGGGATAATGAAGGAGAATCTATCAATCCCAACAAAAGGATAACACAGCAGCTGTTTCAAAACTGAAAAAGAAATCCAGCAGAAAATGTCATAATGATGTCTAAATCCAGTGGAAGGACTGGTGAAGCGAAGGAGTCAAGACTACT
Source organism: Panax quinquefolius (assembly GCA_020205615.1). Classification (NCBI taxonomy): domain Eukaryota; kingdom Viridiplantae; phylum Streptophyta; class Magnoliopsida; order Apiales; family Araliaceae; genus Panax; species Panax quinquefolius. The sequence continues at coordinate 13,271,117 of CM035168.1, read as the reverse complement.
AGGGAACATGTCAAGTGTGAAGGAAACTGATGAAGAAGAAGAAGAAATCCATAAAGAAGAACCCATTGCTTTGGTCAGAAGAAACAAGGGCAGGAGGAAGATGAAGGCTCGGACAATAGAGGAGCCTCAAGGTTCAACTACTGATGCACCTCAAGGGAGTTCAAGCATTGAAACTCTAAAGAAAATGAAAGGGAAGGAACAACAGTTTGAAGAAGAAGAAGAAGATAGAGCTACCATCTCTCAGCTACTTAAAAAGGGAAAACTCAGCCATAAGTCCAAGAAATCCTCTTTCTCTTCGATCGTAGAGTCACTACCGATCGTAGAGACAAGACTTGACACCACTCTAGAAGAGGATGCCGCAACAGCTTCTCATCCTGATTAAACTCTCAGAGCTGAAGCTGAAGAAAGTACTGAGGCTGTGGCTCAGCCTAAAAAGACAAAGAGAAAACTTGTCAAGAAATACATTCTTATAAATGAAGGATTGTTAAAGGAGGAAGACAGAAAAATAGCTGCTGAGAAAGAACTACTCATAGCAAGTAATGAGAATACAACTCGAGCTGAGGGGGAGCTGCTTGAAGTTCAAATGGATGATCGAGTTGAGGGGGAGCCTCACGAAGTCCCTATGTCAGAGAAGGATACAGCTGTAGAGGAATTGCCAAGAGATCATCATGAACCTTCCTCAGTCCTTCAAGAGATCCTAGCTTTAGAAACTGTAGAAATAGAAAGGATTGAAGCTGTGGAGGATAGGAGAGCAGAAGAGCAAAGAAGAGAAGTGGAGATGATTAATGTAGTGGAAACTTTGAATGAAGACATAGAAGAAGAAGAGGATGACAAAGTTGAGATTATTACAGTGGGCTGGGATGGATATAGGAGAGCCAACTATAATCAATTGTTCTCCTATTTACCTATGATGCCCTTTCACAGAGCCCAAATCCTCAACTCCTGGGATCACATGTTCTGGACCTTCAAAACCTATCCAGCAATCTCTGTGCTAGCTCATGGATTCCCAGGCAACCTCACTTTTGCCCGAAAGCTGATCACTAATGGTCCCTCTTCAGATAATGGGTGTGAGGTACAATCTATTCCCATTTCTTTCAAGGTTAATCACTGTCCACCATCAACCTTCAACCAATTCTATGAATTACCAAGATGGTTGGAAGTGATACTACATCCACTAAATCAATTTCCTATTACATAATCCCAACATTTTGTAACTGATGAACCAAATGTGCCTAATCTTGTATTGATCCAATCTCCTACCATCTCTCACTCTACGATTACTTATCCTAATCCAATTATAGAGTCACCTGCTCAAATCGTAGAATCACCTCCTCTTGAGACTCAACCTCACACACCTGCTCCTCTATCAGACATCCCTTCCTCATAAACCAATAACTATTTCAATCTTGATCTTGCTCTCTACAATATGCAAGATCAATATACAAGAACTTCTCCTCCAAATAATCAGTAACTCCTTGAACTCATATCAGATCTTCCTACCAAAATAGAGTTGTCTAAAGCATCTCAGAAGGTGACCAAGTACATACAAGAAGATCTTGAAGTTCACTCAGACCTTGTTCATCTGAGGGTGACTTATTTGATCGATGCTGCCAACACCCTCCCCAGCAACCTAAGTACTGAGCTTACAAAAAAGCTTAGGGAGATCATAAAGGAAATGATTCAGAGCATCACTGAAAGGGATCAAATTCATTTTCAGGCTGCCAAGAAGCACAAGGAAGCAGTTCTCCTTCTACAAAAGACTCAGGAATCTCAAAATAAGCTTATGATGAAGAGTCTCACGAGTCTACGAACTTCAATAAAAGAATTCCAAGCATTTTCCATGGGCCAAATTTAATAAACAGAAATTGTCTTGGCTATTCTACAAAAGAGAGAATCTTGAACTGATTCTCTGATCCAATAAAATCGTACAGACATTGCTCACTCCAAGTATCAGCTCCACGAGCTCGTACAAGGCATGACTCGACTAACTGAAGATATTCGAACCCTTGATACTGATATAAAGGGGGAGAATAAAGGGGAAGGAGAGAAATGCAAAGGAAAAGGAAAAGGCAAATTCATTGCTCAATCTTCAAGGAGCCCTCCTGCAAGACAGCCTCGCCATCAGAATCCATGACCTGAATAGTAGCAAATTATCATGGCGCAACCACTATGGAGTCAAGGTTCTTCTCCCAGCTCACAAGGGGTAACCACTACAGGCCTAAACATGCCAATTGGAGATCCTACATTCATAAATAGACACGATCATTTGGAAAGGCTAAGTCAAAGCGAGCTGGAAGATATAACATGGAGAAATGAAGCCAGCGGGAGAAGGAGAGCTGTAGAGTATGCCAGTCCTCCAAGGAACAAAAGGCAGAAGAAATAGAGATAAGTCAGAACTCATTTCTTATTGATGTAACTAAGCTTTATTGTAATATATGTCTTTACAAACATCAATAAATTCATGTTTATTCTCTAGATATTTCAGTTTCTCACTGAAACACTAAGTCATATTTACTTTCTAGCAACTGCATCTAAAAATTGATAATCATGATATAAATCACCTTGGTTATGTCAACATCAAATAGGGGGAGATTGTTGGGAGATTGCATATTTAAATTTGATGTTGAAAGTAAATATTCATGATTATATATAAAGTCCTTCAAGGAATATATGTACAAGGACTTAGTGGAAGATCAAACTTCTTAGGTTGATCTAAGCTTTATTGTTTATCATTCTATAAATGAATGTATAGAAGAATAGATCAAAGCTGTTAGGTTGATCTATGTCTTGAGATGTAATAGATAGGCTTCAACAGAGTCATAGTCTATCGAGCTAATCAAAAGATTGCAGAAGCCGAGGCAGAATCGTAGAGCATCGAGAATCGTAGTGTGTCTATTTTGGAGGGCCTCTCTAAAATCGTAGAGTGGTCCAAATGCCTGCCAAGTCAAACTCAAGAATCTTAGAGTGCTCTTGGAAGTGTAGAGTCTGCAAGTCAAGCAAGTGAAGATCGTAGTGTATCAGTACTTAAGAAAAATCATAGTGTTCTCATCCATCAGTACCAGATCAATCACCAAGGTGGCAAGACACCACGACCATGATCGGAGTGTATCATCTGTGTGCATCAGAAGAATCGAACCTTGTCCATTTATTTAAGAATAAAAGTCAACAAATGTGGAATGGATTATAGACGTTGAAACTATCGGGAGTCCCAATGACACAACAGTCATCCTTAGTATGTAACAAAGAAACGTATTGAAGAAGCTAAGGAAAGTACTAATGGGTCAGCAGAAAACACCTTTTCAGGTGTTAGGTGAGATAGCAGTATGTTGTGTCAGTGAGCCAGATAGTAAATTAGAAGATGTGCAGGAAGTCTCTATCAATTCTCAAAAATGTCAAATACAATTAATGCTTCAACGAACATCTTCCAATGGATGTATTTCAAAGACACCTTATATGCAAAAGAAAAGATAATGCAAGAAAAAAAGTAAGCAAAGAACGAAAACGCTGAAGAACACTCAACGCTCAACTCTACGATCTGAAAAGAAAGCTTTCTCAGCTACTCAGTTCTTTTTAACTCAAGCTTAACGACAACTGAGTTGCACCATTCAAGAACTCAACTATTATCAAGTGAAGTAAGAAGTTCCAAGTCAAAAGGACTTGAAGAGTTCTAAGTGAACTGAGAAGTACCAAGTTTGCTGGACTTGAAGAGTTCAATAGTGAACTAAGAAGTTCCAAGACTGTTGGTCTTAAAGTAATCTGTGAGATTCAAAGATTGTAAAGATACCTTAGTGGATTTCCTACCCGAAGATTAGAAGAGTGGTTTAGGAGCTTTGAGTGCTCTGAACCACTTAAAATCACTGTGTCTTTTATATTCTTGCCATAACTGCTATAACTGTCATAACTGCTTAACTCATATTAACTCGTTATATCTTAAAGGGAAAACAAACAAATATCAATTCCGCTGTGATTAAATCATTATCAAAACTAACAAGTATTTTGGAAAAAAGGATTTTAAAATATCTATTCAACCCCCCCCATTCTAGATAACTTTTGTGCCTCTAGAAACTAACAAAATTATCCTACTCATGATCTGGAGTTGGCAGCAGTCATTTTTACGCTAAAGATCTGGAGGCACTACCTGTATAGGGAGAAAGTGGAGATCTATACAGATCATAAAAGCCTCAAATACTTCTTCACCCAAAAGGAACTCAACATGTGGCAACGACGTTGGCTCGAGCTGTTGAAAGATTACGACCATACCATTCAATACCATCCTAAAAAAGCGAACATGGTAGCTGACGCATTGAGTAGAAGATCTTATGCGGGTAGGAGTGCGATGTTGTTAATGCAAAGACCCATTTTGTATGACTTACAAAAGATGAAGATAGAGTTAAAAACTCCATGGACCCACGTGAAGATGGTAAATATATGAGTAGAACTGACTTTAATCGATAAAGTTAAAGCTAATCAAGCTACAGACCCGGAGCTAATGCGTATGAAGAAGAAAGTACAAGAAGACGTTATTCAAGAAATAAGGATCGACGAGGAAGGAATACTTCGAGTCAACTCCAGACTTTGTGTTCCTAACGAATCTAATTTGAAGTATAAAATCATGAGGAGACACACAACACACCGTTTGCAATCCATCCTGGAAGTACTAAAATGTATCGTGATCTTTGAGATACATTTTGGTGGAGCAATATGAAGAGAGAGATCGCGGAGTTTATCTCAAGGTGTTTAACTTGTCAATGTGTCAAGGCGGAACATCAAGTGCCAAAAGGTCCATTGCAACCACTTGAAATTCCTGAATGGAAGTGGGAGCAAATCTACATGGATTTCATTACTAGTCTTTCCAAGGTTTCTTAAGGCATAAATGTAATTTGGGTCATTGTCGATAGATTAACCAAGTCTGCTCATTTCTTGCCTGTCCGAGAAACTTATTCATTTGAATGTCTTGCTCGTATGTACATAAATGAGATTGTGAGATTTCATGGTATGCTAATATCCATAGTTTCTAATCGAGACACAAGATTCACTTCACAATTTTGTGTCAGCTTGCAGAAAGCTATGGGCACTGATTTACGATTCAGTTCTACATATCATCCGCAGACGGACGGGTAATCAGAAAGGACTATTCAAACTCTTGAAGATCTATTGAGATTTTGCGTACTAGACTTCAAAGGAAGTTGGGATAACTACTTGCCATTAGTGGAATTCTCCTACAACAACAATTATCAAGCAAGTATAGGCATAACTCCATTCAAGGTGTTATATGGACGAAAGTGTCGTTCCCCAGTATGTTGGGACGAGGTGGGTGAAGGAACATTGTTGGGACCATAATTGGTACACATGACTACGAAAAAGATTCAAATGATCCGGTAACGTATACAAACCTCACAAGATCGACAAAAGAGTTATGTTGATCTTCATCGAAGGGACGTGGAATTCAATGTTGGAGATCATGTATTGTTACGTGTTGTTCCATGGAAAGGAGTTACGAGATTCAAAAAGAGAGGAAAGCTCAACCCTAGATTTATTGGACCATTTTAAATCCTCGACCGAGTAGGAACTGTGGCTTATAGAATCGTCTTACCACCAATTATGTCTCGTGTTCATAACGTTTTTCATATATCCATGCTACGTAAATATATGGAAGACCCAAATCACATTATTGAGTTAGAACCAGACGAGGTAGCAAAAGATTTAACGTATGAAGAGGTACATGTTAAAATTTTGGATAAGAAGGACCATATTTTACGCTCAAAGGTTATACCCAAGTTAAAGTTTTATGGAAAAACCACGATATTGAGGAAATGGCCTAGGAGTTAGAATCTAAAATAAAAACAAGGTATCCTCACATCTTCGACATACCAAGTACGTACATCAATTTCGAGGATTAAATTTCATAAGGAGGGGAGGTTGTTAGACCCCAACATTTTATGAATAAAGATTTAATTATCTCTAAATATTATTTTGAATAATAAGGTGTTAATTTGATATAATGCTATAGTTATGGGTGTTATGTGTAATTTTGCAAAGTAAGCAAGTTGTCAAAAAATATTCGCTTGGTCGGGAAATATTCTTTTTCTCGGGGAATATTCGTACGACGGCGTAATCATTGGTGGACCACATAATAGAATAACTGTCGGATATAGAAAGCGACATAAATAACTTTTTTATAAAAATAACGGCAAAACTTTTATCGTTAACTGTTGAAATATTCGGTGATAAAAGTACAGTAATACGCGTGGTTGCACAGTAGCACACGGTATTGCACAATATCTCTTATTATTGATTCTTGCGTAAGAAGTCACTCAGTTTTGTTCAATAATTATCACAGTAATTATTGCATAGTATCTCATATTATTGATTCAATTATTGTCACAGTATCATCTGCATAATATTTTATATTATTAAATCAATAATTGACACGACACAATTATTTATATTATTAGTTAGCATTATTGGCAATGTCTAAAAAATTCTATCGAGGAAAGGGGTTAGGTTATATAATTACGTGCCAGTAAAGATAAATCCTTATCGAAAAGCCCCCTCTTTCCTGGGAATGATCAGGTTGTTAATATTGCGAGCTTATAATATTAATTGTGAATAATTATTATGTGGTGGATATTGGTTCAATTTTGATATAAATGAAGGAATTTAGCATGAAACATTTATTGAAAGTTTTGCAATTATATTCTTCGATAAAATATTCATTCAAATATATTATTATAATATATTATAATTGTTTAAGTAATATTATTATTATAATATATAATTTTTAGCATGTGAATAAAAGTGGAGCGATGGTTTTATATATATGTGTGTGTGTGTGTGTGTGTGTGTGTGTAAACACACTTATTCACACAAGTACTCCACATTTAAAACAATTCTTTGAACTTATTCACACACAAGTACTCCACATTTAAGAATCTTTGAAAACAAGATTCATGAACATTCAAAATAATTTTAAAAATAGACATTAAGAATATGAGAAAGCAAGATTCATGGACACTAAAAATATCTTTAATAAAATCATTAAGAATGACTTTTCACTAAACAATCAAAAATCATAAATTAAATATATTAAATAAAAACATTAAGTATCATAATACTTCACACTATAAAAAGCTCATTCTACACACATAACTACTCTACATCTACAGTTTTTTATAAACTTATTCAGTATGGCAAGAAATCATTTACCTTTGAACAAGTTAACAAGTGATAGAGATGATTGTAAAATAAAGGTCAGATTAACAAGAATGTGGGATGTGATCAATTTGAGCACTTGACAGATTGTCAATGCCACAGCTATATTACTTGATAAAGAGGTACTATTCTAAATTTTATATTACATCTAACATATTTTACCAAGAATTTAAAGTTATTATCTTATAAATACATTATTTGCATCATCTCGCAGGATAATCACGTGATGTTGATTTTGAGATTTAACCAATGAGTCTAGTACATGAAAAAATTAAACGAAGACAACGTATACATCATATCCAATTTTAAGATTGTACCAGCTCCGCCTAGATATAAGGCAATTAATGATTATAAGGTGATTAATTTTTTTCACAAGACAATCTTAACCCAGGTAAACAACACAGATATAATTCCAAGGTATAAATTTAAGTTATCAACATTTGACGAAATTACAAGAAATGAGGCTGGAGATAAAACACTTCTCATAGGTGAAATGATAAAATTACTCAAAACCTCATTACACAACGAATAATAAAAAAAATATCTTCATATACTTATTATATTATATATTTTTTATTTTATCAAAGATGCTATTGGACAACTTACAACAATAACTAACCTACAAATACTTGGTCAAGGAAATCAAAAACTGGACATTCTCTTCAAGAATGAGAGGTAGTTTCATAAATTGTGTGGTGTTTTTCTGATTAAATATTTATGTCATACTAATAATGATCTTTTTATGTAGTTGTAAACAACTAACACACAATCACAGTAACTTTGTGGGGAGAACATGCCTTAAATTTTCAAACGATTTTTCAAGACAAAATGACAATTTGAATGTTATAGTAGTGACTGGAACACCTGCAAAGAAATTTAGAGGTGAGTTAGGAATTCGTTTTTATTTACAGGAATGATTACTAACTTGCACTTATTTTTATTATAGGTGAGGTGAATTTATCATCAACAACTGCATCAAGGGTTTATTTTAACATCCGTTACCAACCGGTATCCATCATAAGGAGTAGTACACAGAACAATGAAATAATGACCACAACTATTGAAATTTTACCAAATATTTAATTGCACACACACCAAGAAAATTATACCATTGAACGTTTGTATATAGAATAGTTGTTAAATGCTAAACTACCACGGGTTCAGAGGTTAATACTTACTATAAATGAATTTTTAGCATTGCTCCAAAGATATTTCATTTTACACTTTACATTGACACTTACTAAAAAAAAATCCCTTAATACTAACATTTTATGTACTGTACGTGTTAAGTAACAATTGATGATATAGTGTTTGATCAAGGGTGGCACTATCTTGCATGCAATAAATGTTTTCGTGAGATAAAGGATAAATCAAGTAAATTATAATGTCAAAACTGCTTAGATGAAGATATTTGGACTACACAACGCTACAAAGTCACTGTCAAAGTAAAGGATAACACATGAGAAACATTATATATATATATATGTGTGTGTGTGTGTGTAAACACACTCATTCACACAAGTACTCCACATTTAAAATAATTCTTTGAACTTATTCACACACAAGTACTCCATATATAAGAATCTTTGAAAACAAGATTTATGAACGTTTAAAATAATTTTTTTTTTAAAAAGACATAAAGAATATGAGAAAGTAAGGTTCATGGACACTAAAAATATCATTAATAAATCATAAATTAAATATATTAAATTAAAACATTAAGTATCATAATACTTCACACTATAAAAAGCTCATTCTACACACATAACTACTCTACATCTACAGTTTTTTATAAACTTATTCAGTATGGCAAGAAATCATTTACATTTGAACAAGTTAACAAATGATAAAGATGATTGTACAATAAAGGTCAGACTAACAAGAATGTGGGATGTGATCAATTTGAGCACTTGACAGATTGTCAATACCACAACTATATTACTTGATAAAGAGGTACTATTCTAAATTTTATATTACTTTTAACATATTTTCCCAAGAATTTAGAGTTATTATCTTATAAATACATTATTTGCATCATTTCGCAGGATAATCACGTGATGCTAATTTTGAGATTTAACCAATGAGTCCAGTACATGAAAAAATTAGACGAAGACAACGTATACGCCATATTCAATTTTAAGATTGTACCAGCTCCGCCTAGATATAAGGGAATTAATGATCATAAGGTGATTAACTTATGTCACAAGACAATCATAACTCAGTTAAACAACACAGATATAATTCCAAGGTATAAATTTGAGTTATCAACATTTGACAAAATTACAAGAAATGAGGCTGGAGATAAAACACATCTCATAGGTAAAAAGATAAAATTACTCAAAACCTCATTACACAACGAATAAAAAAAAAATTATCTTCATATACTTATTATATTATATATTTTTTATTTTATCAAAGATGCTATTGGACAACTTACAACAATAACTAACCTACAAATACTTGGTCAAGGAAATCAAAAACTGGACATTCTCTTCAAGAATGAGAGGTATGTTTCATAAATTGTGTGGTGTTTTTCTGATTAAATATGTATGCCATACTAATAATGATATTTTTATGTAGTTGTAAACAATTGTAAAGAACTAACACACAATCACAGTAACTTTGTGGGGCAGAACATGCCTTAAATTTTCAAAGAGATTTTTTAAGAAAAAAGGACAATTTGATTGTTATAGTAGTGACTGAAACACCTGCAAAGAAATTTGGAGGTGAGCTAGGAATTCATTTTTGTTTACAGGAAATGATTACTAACTTGCACTTATTTTTATTATAGGAGAGGTGAAATTATCATCAACAACTGCAACAAGGGTTTATTTTAACATTCGTTACCAATCGGTATCCATCATAAAGAGTAGTACACAGAACAATGAAGCAATGACCACAGCTATTGAAATTTTACCAAACTTTTAATTGCACACACATCAAGAAAAATATAACATTGAACGTTTGCATATAGAATAGCTGTTAAATGCTTAACTACCATGGGTTCAGAGGTAAATACTTACTATAACTAAATTTTTAGCATTGCTCCAAAAGATTTTTCATTTTACACTTTACATTGACACTTACTAAAAAAATCCCCCAATACTTGCATTTTATGTACTGTACGTGTAAAGTAACAAATTATGATATAGTCTTTGATCAAGGGTGGCATTATCTTGCATGCAATAAATGTTTTCGTAAGATAAAGGATAAATCAGGTAAATTAGAATGTCAAAACTGTTTAGATGAAGATATTGGGACTACACAATGCTACAATGTCACCGTCAAAGTAAAGGATAACACATGGGTTACATTATATATATATATATGTGTGTGTGTGTGTGTGTGTAAACAAACTTATTCACACAAGTACTCCACATTTAAAACAATTCTTTGAACTTATTCACACACAAGTACTCCACATTTAAGAATCTTTGAAAACAAGATTCATGAACAGTTAAAATAATTTATAAAAAAACATTAAGAATATGAGAAAGCAAGATTCATGGACACTAAAAATATCTTTAATAAAATCATTCAGAATATATGACTTTTCACTAAACAATCAAAAATCATAAATTAAATATATTAAATTAAAACATTAAGTATCATAATACTTCACACTATAAAAAGCTCATTCTACACACATATCTACTCTACATCTACAATTTTTTATAAACTTATTCAGTATGGCAAGAAATCATTTACCTTTGAAAAAGTTAACAAGTGATAGAGATGATTGTACAATAAAGGTCAGATTAACAAAAATGTGGGATGTGATCAATTTAAGCACTTGACACAGCTATATTACTTGATAAAGAGGTACTATTCTAAATTTTATATTACTTCTAACATATTTTTCAAGAATTTAAAGTTATTATCTTATAAATACATTATTTGCATCATCTCGCAGGATAATCACGTGATGATGATTTTGAGATTTAACCAATGAGTCTGGTACATGAAAAAATTAGACGAAGACAACGCATACGTCATATCCAGTTTTAAGATTGTACCAGCTCCGCCTAGATATAAGGCAATTAATGATTATAAGGTGATTAACTTTTTTTTACAAGACAATCATAACTCAGGTAAATAACACAGATGTGACGCCCCCAAAATAGGTCCAATCCATCCAACCCATTCTGAGTCGCCAAATACATGGTACAGAAAACAACTATAACTTTATTAATACAATTGTCGTGCAAAATACGACAACACGTATACTGTGAGTTTTAAAATCAAATGTGACTCATGTCCCAACCATGGACATCACCTCAAATTGATACATTACATAAAGGTACGGTCAATAACTGTGACGCCCCCAAAATAGGTATACATCACCTATTCTGAGTCGCCAAATACATGGTACAGAATACAAATACAATCTTCAATATACAACAAGAAAGCTCTGAGTTTTAATACAAACATTGTCTTTTAGACAATATCCACTCTCAGAATAAGTCCTCATTACATTTATTATCACACTATTTAACAGAATAGTGAGGACTACTAATACTATCATCTGGACCGTCACTCCGTTCCCCGACTTGTCCCGGCTACGTTCTCATTTCCTGAAGAGAACAGTGAAAGAAAGGGTGAGCTCAACTAGCCCAGTAAGAAATATTATGACTAAGATAATGCAGAATAAATTATCATTAGTCTTCAACAATCTAAACTGATAAAATACAATAGACATCAAGTGTAACTGCAGCGGAACATGCAATCCATTAAAAGAGTCAAGTAGAGAATAAAATCTACTATCTTTTATGATTTAAAATGTTTTTCATCACTTTTATCACTGGGACTTAGCTTAATAAATAATCCACCTCATCCCTACACTACGACCTAGGATATTCATTAGTATCACAACCATAATTTATCCATGCACTACGGGCCAAGGATATTTGTGTATTCATTAATGGTCATAATCATGCCATAAAACAATTCATCTTTGCTCCCTTGGCCGAAGAGAATCCATAGTCATAATCATACCAAAAACTGTCCATCAATGCACTACGGGCCAATGAGGACTTTTTCCACATCATTTGTAACATTACGGTCATGATTATACCGAATAATCCCTGGTCATAATCATACCAAGTCCATCTATGCACTACAGGCAACAGATGACTTTCAACAAAATATAAACATGAGGATGATGACAATGATATAAGAATTCAATAAAACAAGTTCAAGAATTAAATTATCCAGGAACTAATAACGTCCAAATTGTCAACATAATACTTCTTTGTAGAGTAAAATTCAAGAATGCTCAGAAGAATATTTCCATGAAAAGATACTAGATGAAGCGTAAATATCAAGGATATTCCACTAATTTCATGGAGTATAGAAGTCTAAACTTTAACCAACTGAGTATAATAAGGAATGGAATAACAAAAGAAATCACCATGCATGCGGTACTTCGCATAGACAGGTTATTCCAACAGAATAATAAATAACGGAACCAGGTTAGGCGATATTCGCCCCAACAGGATGTTCCAACAGAATAATAAAGAATGGAATAACAACGGAAATCACCATGCATGCGGTATCAGATAAGCAAAGTTATTCCAAATGAATAATAAATAACGGAACTGAGTTCAACAGAAAACGCATGCATGTGATATTCCAATGTAATAATAAAGAATAGAATAATGGAAGAATTTCACCAAGTATAGGGTAGCTTGGCGTGATCTGAGTTATTCCAATAGAATAATAAATAATGGAATAATGTAAGAATTTCACCAAGTATAGGGTAGTTGCACAGATACAAAAGTTATTCCAATGTAATAATAAATAATGGAATAATGGAAGAATTTCACCAATTATAGGGTAGATCACAGATATCTGAGTTATTCCAACAGAATAATAAAGAATGGAATAATGAAGTTCTCTTCATGAATATGGAAAAAAATATCCCTTACCTTATAAAGAAGAGTACTCAAGACGGTAGAGGCGGGATATACTTGAAGAAACTTGCACTACGCTCAAAGCTTTCTTAAACGCTAAAGAAATACGCTCAAGATAGAAGAATAATTCTCTCTAAAGTTTCTCTCTCTAGAGTTTCAGTGAATTCGTAAGAAATAATGAAGGAATGAGCTTCTATTTATAGAAGAATGGACTGAATAGTAACCAATCCATGAACGGTCCAGATCGATTTACTTTAAACGGACGGTCCATATTGGTTTACAATAAAATATAATATATTCTATTTATAATCTAATAAAACGAATAACTTTTAAAATGATTTTACTATGCAAACACTATGCAGGCACTATGCAAATACTATGCATAATAAAATATAATATATTCTAATTATTGTCTAATAAAACGAATAACTTTATAAAAGTATTCTGTTTTATATAAAAAGATTTTACTATTAGCCTAATAAAACGAATAACTTTATAAAAGTATTCTATTTTATATAAAAAGCTTTTTTGTTTTATTACATTAATAATACTAATAAAACAAAACTTCATCATCATTATTATTATTCACACTATTAATCGACCGTGTCGTTCCTAGGAAAGAGGGGCTTTTCAATAAAGGATTTCTCCTATCGTAGCCATGATTAGGTGACCAACCTCTCCTGGCGTAACTTCTAGACATCGTTAATATTGCAAATAATAATATTGATAACTTCGTCATCTCAATTATAAAATATCAACAATAATTGAATCAATTAACGTGAGATACTATGCAACAATTATTGAAGCAATAATTGAACAAAACTGAGTGACTTCTCACGTAAGCATCAATAATCAATACTGGTGTACTACTATGCAACCACGCCAGTATTCCTGCATTTTTAACACCAGGTGTTTCAACAGTTAACGGTAAAACTTTCGCCGTTATTTTCATAAATATATTTTTGTCGTTTTCTCAATCCGACAATAATTCCGTTGTGGGGTCCACCAAAGATTGTGCCGTTGTACGAATATTCCCTGTTAAAACGAATATTCCCCGACCAATCGAATATTATATAACAACTTGCATACTTTGCAAAATTTATAAATATTACCCACAACTATAACATTATATCAAATCCACACCATAATATTAAAAAAAATATTTCGAGAAATTTAAATCTTTATTCATAAAATCTAGGGTCTCACAATAACTGTTTTAGAAATTAAAATCTTTGGGAAGTGCTTAAGGAAACCTTCGTACATGGGAGGCCATGCGTCTAGGTTATGATAGATATCATATGTCCAGAGAATTATCCTTGGTTGATCCAATAGACCCCAAAGAAAAATGAGAAGATTACTATTATATTCCTTCCGATGGTGAGTCTTCTCTTGACATATAACTATCTCCACCGTCTGGAATTGAACATTATATTTCAACCAAACTCAAAGATCATATAGGTAGTTCTCGTAGATATACTCGGCAAGTGGATGTGCACAACCCTGTCTTATGATAACACGAGGTTATATGTCATTAGACATCTTGTATAATAGTGACAAAACACCCTTACAAAGTTGGGTTCACCTCACCCTATTCGGTTCACCAAAATTAAATATCGAATGACGTATACAATACGACACACTTATCTAAAGTTCTCAATAAAATTATTTCCATACTATTTAGGGAGAACCTCAACAGTTATAGACCATCGTTCTATTCCCCTATTACCCCCGCTCGACCCGGCAACACTCTTATCACCTGAAAGGAATTATGAAGCTATGAAGCAAAAGGGTGAGCACGACTAGCTCAGTAAAGAATATCATGACTAAAGATAATTAAATTATCAATAGCCTTCAGCAGTAATAAATCAGAGATTTAGAACATATGGTAGATGATAAAACTTTTCAACCATAGTTGCAGCGGAACGAGTAATCCATTAGAAGAGTCAAATAGACCATAAAGTCTATTATCATCTCTATGTTAAAAGTCCACCAACAATGTTTTATCCCTGTAACCTCAATCAACAGATCCTGTTCACAGTCATGTGAATAACTCATAATCATAATTGTAGTTCTAATTTTCTCTTCTCATCCAAGATGAAGATAATTTACATCACATGTCTTTACCTGAAAAATCAAAGATCATGGTTATACCAAATCACAATTCCTGTTCATAATCATACTAATAAGTTCATCTTTGCATTACGGGCCAAAGATATTCATTAACAATTCATCTTTGCACTACAGGCCAAAGATATTCAACAACATGTCATATTTAACTATAGACCAAAGATATTAATATCTCAAAGAAATATATAATCATTTCAGAATTTATATAAACCATAATTATAACCATGTTGATCAATTCAACTTTACATTTAAGCTAAATATATTCAATTGTAAATTTAATGGTCATGATCATACCAGTCAACAATATAATTCAACTTTGCACTACTGGCCAAAGAGAACCCATAGTCACGATCATACCAATAATCTACCCACCTTTACACTCAAATAAAAGAGAAATTTTCTTCACCGGGATTATAAAAATGTTATATATGATAATAAAATAATATGATCAATAACTGCATTTAATTTCAAGAGTAAGATTCATAAATCAATGATTTCATAACACCTTAATCCAAATGTTATAAATCACTTAATAATCTCATAATCTAATATTATTAATATTACCACAATATTTTAATCATTTCTTAAATTTATAAATAATTTATTTTAATTGTTTACACTTTACTAATTAATGCATTTAATCATCCTAAAATGTCAAACTCATAAAATTTCATTACCAATAACCAAAACCCTCATAAAAAATCTGCATATACCTTATATAGGATTTCCAAGCCATAAAATCCTATTTTCCAATTTTGTTACTTCATATAACATATTTAATTTATTTACTCATAAGTAGTCCATTTTCATGAAAAATATCAAATCAGTACAAAAAAAAAATCTGGGATTTAGCAGAATATAGTCCCATATTGAACATATATTTTTCTGGGAATTTTTAAAATTCATTTACTATTTTTCATATAGCTAAAACTGCCGAATATTTAAACATTTATCATAAACTGTACTTTTGTCCAAAAATTTTGAAATTTACAGAGTATACTTCTGTTATATACATGTACTCTCAATACAAATTTTACTAATTTTGGAGTTAACCACAAGGAGTTATAAGGGTTTACTTTTAAAATAATCTTTTTCCATAAAATTCATAACTCCTAATCTATACATCCAAAAATCGCCATTTTTGGACTAGAAAACTCATCAAATTATCATTTTAAATTTTTCCAGAATTTTTGAAGGTCAGAAAAATTACGAAACATGAAAAACATAATAACCCTTAAAATCTCATACCTCAAAAGAGCAGTATTTCTAACTAGAATATCGGATGTAAATCCGAAGGAACCTTGCGCTGAATAGCAACTCTCAAAGTATATAAATATTCACAAAAATACGCTCGATAATATAGAGAGAAAGAAAACTTATTTCTGGTGTGATTTTCAATTCTAACATAAGCACTTATTTATAGGAAAATGCTAGAACGCCAAAGGAGACTAAATTAATAAAATAATATTTTTTTTTCTCATCTTCTACGCCACCAACCATTCAATGACTAGCCATCATACTTGAAAAATTTTCTAGCACATGTTTTCCACCAAAAACAAAAAGTGGGTCCCACCCAATTTAAATAAGAATATTTAATTTCCGAAACTTTAACAATTCATAATAAATAGCCCTTTATCAGAAAAATATGAATTTTATGTCCATTCCACACAAAATCGAATTCTCTACAACTTTGTAGCTTTAAGTTTTTCCAAATTCCAGACAGAACATATCCGAAATCCATAAACAGATAATTTTTAACACCTTTTAAAATTCATAACAAATCATGCGTTAATTTTTAACAGTTCAAAATTTGTGGATATATACTCAACTTATATATGTATAACATATTCAAAAATCACAATGATCCAACGGTCAGATTAAAAGTATAACTTACGCAATAGAGCTTTAAGAACACCAATTTGATCTTTTAATACCTTCAATCCGACAAAATACTAATAAAACACCTCAACATTAATTCCTTCACTTATAACCATATAAATAAATCCATCATTTATATTCTCATCGAATAAATATTTTCTTATCAATAATTAATTATTCATAAGTTATATTACAGAATCACAATAATGACAACCAGGTAGTTTCCAGGAAAGAGGGGGCTTTTCGATAAGGATTTTTCTTTCTTTGGCGGCAATTAGGTGACCAAACCTCTCCTCGATGTAACTTTCTAGACATTGCCAATAATGTTATCTAATAATATTATTCAAATAATATGAATTATTAATCGATAATGGGAAATATCGTGCGGTGACAATTATTGAAACAACAATAATATAAAATATCAACGCAACAATTATTGAATCAATAAAATAAAATATTGAACAAAGAATTACTATAACAATTATTAAGTAAAGTGCCTTCACGTAAGAATTAATAATTCAAAATATTGTGCAAATACCGTGGTATTTCTTTGTGCAAATGCCAGCGTATTACTATATTTTAACCAAAGGGTATTCCAGCGGTGTTAACATGTAACAATTACGTAGTTATTTATAAAAATTCAAACTTGTCGTTTTTCATTATCCGACAATTATTACGTTATGGGACCCACAAATGGTTTGCGCCGTCGCATTTAATATTCCCCGACAACAAGAATATTCCACGACCAAATGAATATTCCCCAACAGAAATAAGTATTTTATAACCACTTGCGTATTTTGAAAATTTTATATATATCACCCTTAACTTTAAACTTTTATCAATTTAACCACTTACTGAATAATAATTATAAGAAAAATTGAATACTTTTATTTCATAAAATTCGGGGTCTTACAATAGATATAATTCCAAGGTATAAATTTGAGTTATCAACATTTGACGAAATTATAAGAAACAAGGCTTGAGATAAAATACATCTCATAGGTAAAAAGATAAAATTACTCAAAACCTCATTACACAACGAATAATAAAAAAATATCTTCATATACTTATTATATTATATATTTTTTATTTTATCAAAGATGCTATTGGACAACTTACAACAATAACTAACCTACAAATACTTGGTCATGGAAATCAAAAATTGGACATTCTCTTCAAGAATGAGAGGTATGTTTCATAAATTGTGTGGTGTTTTTCTGATTAAATATGTATGTCATACAAATAATGATATTTTTATGTAGTTGTAAACAATTGTAAACAACTAACAAACAATCACAGTAACTTTATGGGGAGAACATGCCTTAAATTTTCAAAGAGATTTTTCAAGACAAAATGACAATTTTATTGTTATAATAGTGACTGGAACACGTGTAAAGAAATTTAGAGGTGAGTTAGGAATTCATTTTTGTTTACAAAAATGATTACTAACTTGCACTTATTTTATTTATAGGTGAAGTGAATTTATCATCAACAACTGCAACAAGGGTTTATTTTAACATCTGTTACCAACCGGTATCCATCATAAAGAGTAGTATACATAACAATGAAGCAATGACCACGGCTATTGAAATTTTACCAAAAATTTAATTGCACACACATCAAGAAAACTATACCATTGAACGTTTGCATATAGAATAGCTGTTAAATGCTTAACTACCATGGGTTCAGAGATAAATACTTACTATAATTGAATTTTTAGCATTGCTCCAAAAGATTTTTCATTTTACACTTTTCATTGACACTTACTAAAAAAATCCCTCAATGCTTACATTTTATGTACTGTATGTGTAAAGTAACAATTGATGATATAGTGTTTGATCAAGGGTGGACTATCTTGCATGGAATAAATGATTCCGTAAGATAAAGGATAAATCAGGTAAATTATAATGTTAAAACTGCTTAGATAAAGATATTGGGACTACACAACGCTACAAAGTCACCGTCAAAGTTAAGGATAACACATGAGAAACATCATTTGTCTTGTTAAATCTAGAGGTTGCACACTTAATAGGTGTTCCTATTGCCCATCTCATCAATGGAAGAAAGGAACTCACGTTAAATTCATTACATTACTTATAAATCAAATAATTTATAATAACATCTTCCATTATATAGTGTTATATTATTATAATAGTAGTGTCATATCTACTAATAAAATCACAAAATATATCAATGCAAGACATTCCACCAGCTTTTTATAATATCGACAAAAAGAATTGTTTGTTTCAAGTCAAAATCACTTCCTATAACACTGAAAGAGGCTATAAAGAATACATAGTCTTTAAGGTTCAAGAGTTCAAACCATAACAAAAAAACAACCGACATCAATCAATATTACAAAATCTCAACTAGGGGAAAAATAAAGAGAAAGATAATACAATTGAGCGACTCTGCATTGAACAACTCCTTAATGTGATGCTATCAGTGGGATCAAATATAAATCTCTTTACTTCTAACTCTTTAACATTTTATTAAAAAAAGTGACAATAACAAATACTGTAATGCTTACAAAACGAATATCACTCCTATAGTTCATGTAGTACTGCACATGTGAGGTCACAATTGTACTGGAGCAAGGATGGTACTATGTAACCTACAATAACTTCCTCAAATAAATTAAGGAGTTCCTCGCAGAATTTCAATGCCAAAATTGTTTGGGAGAACAAAAACGAAGTATCAAATGGTACAAGCTGACAATTAAGGTAAAGGATATCACAAGGAAAACAACATTTGTCAAGTTCAATTGAGAAGCTACACAACTGTAAGACCCCAACTTATTATAAATGAAATTGAATTTCCTCTATTTATTATTTTGAAATAGTAAGGGTTGATTTGATTAATGTAGTTAGTTATGGGTAAAATGCGTAAATATATCAAATAATTAAGTGGTTATAAAATATTCATTGCTGTCGGAGAATATTCGTTTGGTTGTGGAATATTCTTACTGTTGGGGAATATCCGTACGACAGTGCAGCCTTGTGTGGGCCCCAAATAGAAAGAGATTGGATGAAAAAAAAAGACAAGTATAAGTTTTTATAAATAATCACAGAAGTTGTTACCAGATTAACACTTGTTGGAATACCCGTTGGTTAAAACACAAGATACGCCAGATTGCACCAATTATTGATTCTTAGGTAAGAAGGCACTACTCAATAATTGTTATAAAGAATTATCGCTCAATATTTTATTTTATTGATTCAATAATTGTTACGTTGATATTTTATGTTATTATTGTTTCAATAATTGTCACTACACAGTATTTTTATTATCAGATCAATGATTCATATTATTTGAATAATATTATTAGATAGCATTATTGACAATGTCTAGAAAGTTCTGTCTAAGGAGAGGTTTGGTCACCTAATGCGGCGTCAAGAAGAGAGAAATCCTTATCGAAAGCCCCTCTTTCTGGGAACTACTGGTTGTCAAGAAGATTGTGATTCTGTAATATTATTTATGAATAATTAATTATTGATTTACATGATAAGGAAAATATTCATTTTATGTTGATATAGATGGAGAAAATTTTTTAATGTGACAATTGTTGAAAATTGAGATTTTATCTTTTCTGATAAAATAATTCATTTAAATATATTATTATATTATAATAATATAATAATGGTGATATTTTACAATGAATGCGTGATATATTAATAAATGAGGTGGAAGAGTACTTTTGTTACAAAAAATGTTTAAAACATGTTAAACATGTTCGTGGGCCCTATTTCTTGACTGAAATTTAATTATAGCCTGTAAAATCGTCCGTATATAGATTTCGGTCAATTTTTGCTTGGAATTTGGAAAAACTTAAACTTACAAAGTTGTAGAGAATTGAATTTCCTATGGAATAAACATAAGATTCAAATTTTTCTGATAAAAAAGCTATTTATTATGAATTATTGAAGTTCCGGAATACTTGATTTTTGGAGTTTAAAATGTTTTTTTTAAGAAAAACATTTTTTCCATTTGGTGGGCCCCACTTACATGTGGTAAATGCTGAAATCAGATGTCTTTGGTGTGCGTAGGAATTTTATTAAAAAATAATAATATTTTATTAAATTTTCTGCTTTGGTGTTCTAAGCATTTTCCTATAAATAGGGTGCTTAGGTTAGAATTGAAAATCACACTAGAAATTGAAGTTTTCTCTCTCTATATTATCGAGCGTATTCTTGGGAGTGTTTTAATACTTTGAGTGTTGCT
This sequence comes from Panax quinquefolius, assembly GCA_020205615.1. NCBI lineage: Eukaryota > Viridiplantae > Streptophyta > Magnoliopsida > Apiales > Araliaceae > Panax > Panax quinquefolius. The sequence goes on along the minus strand of CM035168.1, from coordinate 13,249,767 downwards.
ATACGGTGCAAGTTCCTTTCAGTGTTATATCTGATATTTCAGTCAGAAGTACTATTCTTTTGAGGTAAGGGATGTTATATTTTTTTTAAATGATATTATTTCTTTCAATATCATTATGCTGGAATATTGGTAAGATTTTTCTTGTGAAATTCTTGTCTTTTTGTGTCGGGGTTACTATTCACGTATATGGAATTATTCACGTATACGGCACTATTCACGAATACGGCATTATTCACCGAAAAATAAAAATTTCTCTTCATTGTCCCAGATGTCTATTTTTGTTACTAGCTTTGATTATATCCATGTTTTGATCATTATTCTTGATTTTTACTCCACTATGGTATATTATGGGGTGTTTTTAAACATGTATAAACCGAAGTACGAATCCTTAATATTTATTATTTTGTCTCACTGGATTCGTTTTCTTTAAAATATTTTTCATCATCCTCAGTCCTAAATGATGATATAACTAAATATCTTTGGCCTGTAGTGCAAAGATAAATGATTTTCTAATGAATATCTTTTGGCCCAGTAGTGCAAAAGATGAATAGGTGTTGAGATGAACATGAATGACTAATCGATGAATATCTTTGGCCTGTAGTGCAAAGATGAATATTTGATTCAAGATTTATATTGATTAATGTTACAGGGATAAAATATTGATGATGGACTTTATAATCATAGAAGATAGTAGATTTCATTCTCTACTTAACTCTTATAATGAATTATTATTTCCGCTGTGAATATTGATTTAAAATTTGTTGTCTATTATATTCTATCAGATTTTTCCCTGTTGAGGACTAACGATAATTTTTTCTATATTATCTTAGTCATAATATTCTTTACTAGGCTAGTTGAGCTCACCCTTTTCCTTTTTGTTCCATGTTTCTTCTCAGGAAGCGAGAATATAACGGGGAGTAGTCGGGGTGTGGAGTGATGTTCCAAGGCAGTTGTTATAGTAGTCTTCACTATTTCGTAAAATAGTGTATCAATAATTGTAATGAGGACTTATTTGAGTGTGGATATTGTCTAGATGACAATATTTGTATTTAAACTCACACTTTATGTGTTGTCGTATTTTGCACGATAATTGTATTAATAAAGTTGTAGTTATTTCTGTACCATGTATTTGGCGACTCAGAATGGGTGATGTGTACCTATTTTGGGGGCGTCACAGTTGGTATCAAAGCTTAGGGATATGGTCTCTGGCGGAGATCGGGGAATAGAACTAGGAGGGGAGAGACAAGTAAATCCTTCGCTAGTATGTCTTATATAAGCTTATTTGTTGGTTGGTCAGAGTATAGGGTTATTATGTTGCATGTCAATTTCCTAATTAACCCTTGTTTTATGGCAGTATTTGAGAATGGAAACTGAGAATGTTAACAATGGAGTGAATGAAACCGTGGAGACACCTTTACTCACCAATCAGGAAAATGTGCAACAAGACGACAATGTTCCTCCTGTAAATAACACCATTGGTCAGACGATGAACATTGGGATGTTTAGAAGCTTTTTGCAGTTCATACAAAATCAAACGAGGGAGACTCGTGTACAAAATACAGGTGGAAATGATAGCAACGCACGGTTTGTCACAGCCAAGCAGTTCAAAGAGTTGGGACCCCCAGAATTCTGGGGAAAGCTGGATCCGATTAAGGCAAAGACGTGGGTCAAGAAAATTACCAAGATATTCGATGTCTTGGCATGCACAGAGGAACAGAAGGTTCCATTCGCCACTTTTATGTTCCGTAATGAGGCAGATTATTGGTGGGAATCTGTGAAGCGTACCCAGCCAGCCACACTCAACATGTCTTGGGAAACGTTTCAAAAACTGTTCAATGACAAGTACTTTCCTAAAAGTATTCGTCATATGAAGGTGGTAGAGTTTATTAGACTAGAGCAGAACAACATGACGGTGTCCCAGTACGAGGCGAATTTCACAGAGTTATCCAGGTTTACACCTCATTTGGTGGAGAATGAGGAACGTATGACGCAGAAGTTTCTGAGAGGTTTGAAACCTAACATACGTCAATATCTCATTTCTTATAAATTTTCTCTATATTCAGATGTTGTCAACAAGGCTCAATTATTAGAGCGAGATAACGAGTACGTTCAACCGAGGGACCACAACTAGGGTCATACCAGTGACAGCAGTTATCGGAGCAATGATAACCAGCGGGGAAAGAAAAATACGAACAAATGCGGTAACCACTCTGGTGGTAATCGTGGCCATGATAATAAAAGAAGTGAGTCAAGGAGGGATTTTAAAAAGAGAAGGTATAACAATGACAATGTGAAGACATCAGCACTAGCATCAACTATTTCTAAGGAAGGAGAACGACCACCGGTTATATGTTATAAATGCGGGAAAGAGGGACATATCAGCCCAAACTGCCCACAACAGTTTAAGGTATGTTATAATTATGGAAAGGAAGGACATATCGCTCGAGATTGTACTGTAGTGAAACCAAGTCCAGCAAGGATGGTGACTCAAAAGGCTGTCCCAGAAAAGTCAAAGTCGGTGGTTCCTGGAAGAGCGTTTGTCGTGACTGGCCAAAATGTGAGGAACCCAAACGAGGTGATCACGGGTAAGCTAATCATAAATTCTTGTGAAGTTTATACCTTACTAGATGCTGGTTCTACCCATTCATTAATCTCTCCTGCTTGTGCTCAACGTTTAAACTTGACTCTAGAGAAATTAGACTTTGACCTATCTGTGGAGACTCCGTTAGGAGAAACTTTCATTACATCCACTGTTTATAAATCTTGTTTGATCCAAGTTGGCACCATCACATTACCTGTTGATCTTATCTCTTTAAAGATACTTGCATTTGACGTGATTTTAGGGATTGATTGGTTAACTACTCATCATGCCAAAATTGATTTTTTTTTCGAAAGGTTGTTAGTTTTCATATTCCTAACCAAACTATTATGCGAATTCAAGCAACTAAACCACTAAAATCAATCACTGTCATATCAAGCCATAAAGTCATTCGTTTATTGAAAAACGGATGTCAAGCTTTCTTAGTCCATGTTATGGATTTGAATAAAGACACGTCAGATTTGAATAATATTCCTGTTGTTAGTAAATTTCTCAAGAACTTCCGGCCACCCCGTAACGTGAAGTTGAATTCTTTATTAACCTTGAACCTGGTACAAAGCCCATTTCTAAAACCCCACATCGAATGGCTCCTATTGAACTTCAGGAGTTAAAGGTCAAACTACAAGAGTTGTTGGACATCGGTTTCATTCGTTCTAGTACATCTCCTTGGGGTGCTCCTATTTTATTCATAAAGAAGAAAGACGGGAGTATGCGACTTTGTATTGACTATCGGGAATTGAACCATGTCACCATCAAGAATAGGTATCTGCTACCTCGCATTGATGACCTGTTTGACCAGCTGCAAGGAGCACAATTCTTCTCAAAGATCGATCTTCATTCTGGATATCATCAATTGAAGATTAGAACTAAGGATATTCTGAAGACTACCTTTAGAACTCGATACAGGCATTATGAATTCCTAGTCATGTCTTTTGGATTGACTAATGCTCATGCGGCTTTCATGGATATGATGAACCGAGTATTCAAGGAATATTTGGATCAGTTCATTGTTGTTTTTATTGATGACATCCTCATATATTCTAAAAGTCATGAAGATCATGAGTACCATTTGAAGCTGGTACTCCAAAGGCTTCGTGAAAACAAGCTATATACCAAGTTGAAGAAATGTGAATTCTGGCTTGAGAAAGTAGCATTCCTTGGGCACGTGGTGTCAAAACATGGAGTATCTGTTGACCCGGCAAAGATTAAAGCAATACAAAGTTGGGAGCAACCGAAGTCGGTGACCGAAGTAAGTAGCTTTCTGGGCTTAGCTAGTTATTATCGAAGATTCGTGGAAGGATTTTCTTGAATCGCTACTCCGTTAACTCAGATGACTCAGAAGGATACAAAATTCATATGGAGCGAGGAATGAGAGAAGAGTTTTCAAGATCTCAAGAGGAGACTCATTTTAGCACCTGTTTTGACAATATCGTCTGGTTCGGATGGATTTGTTATCTACAGCGATGCTTCAGGCAAAGGGTTAGGATGTGTTCTCATGCAACATGGGAAAGTAATAGCCTATGCCTCGCGACAACTTAAAAAATATTAGAGGAATTATCATACTCATGATCTAGAGTCAAGCAAAGAAATATTTTCGCTTAAAGATCTGGAGGCACTATCTATATGGGGAGAAAGTGGAGATATATTCAGACCATAAAAGCCTCAAATATTTCTTCGCCCAAAAGGAACTCAACATGTGGAAACGACGTTGGCTCGAGCTGTTGAAAGACTACGACCATACCATTCAATACCATCCTGGAAAAGCGAACGTGGTAGCTGACGCGTTGAGTAGAAGATCATATACAGGAACGAGTGTGATGTTGCCAAAACAAAGGCCCATTTTGTGTGATTTACAAAAGATGAAGATAGAATTACAGACTCCGCGGACCCATGCGATGATGTCAAGTATACGCATAAAACCAACTTTAATCGATAAAGTTAAAGTTGCTCAAGCCACAAATCCGGAGCTGATGCGTATAAAGAAGAAAGTACAAGAAGGTACTATTCCAGAAGCAAAAATTGATGAAGAAAGAATACTTCGAGTCCACTCCAGACTTTGTGTTCCTAACGACTCTGATTTGAAGTACAAAATCATGATGGAGACACATAACACACCGTTTGCAATTCACCCTGGAAGTACCAAAATGTATCATGATCTTTGACATACATTTTGTTAGAACAATATGATGAGAGAGATAGCGAAATTTATCTTGAGGTGTTTAACTTGTCAACGTGTAAAAGCGAAACATAAAGTGCCTAAAGGTCCATTGCAACCACTTGAGATTCCGAAATAGAAGTGGGAACACATTACCATGGATTTTTTTACGGGTCTTCCCACAGTTTCTCAAGGCATAGATGCTATTTGGGTTATTATTGATAGATTAACTAAGTCTGCTCATTTCTTACCGATACGGGAAACTTATTCCCTTAAACCTCTTGCTCGTATATACGTAAATGAGATTGTAAGATTGTATGGCATGCCAGTATCCATAGTTTTGGATCGTGACCCAAGATTCACTTCACGATTTTGGGTTAGCTTGCAAAAAGCTATGGGCACGAATTTTCAATTCAGTTCGGCATACCATCCTCAAACGGACGGACAATCAGAGAGGACTATTCAAACTCTTGAAGATCTATTAAGACTTTGTGTCCTAGACTTCAAAGGAAGTTGGGATAATTATTTACCATTGGTGGAATTCTCCTACAACAACAGTTATCAGGCAAGTATAGGTGTGGCTCCATTTGAAGCATTGTATGGACGAAAGTGTCGCTCTCCAGTATGTTGGGATGAGGTGGGTGAAGCAACAGTGTTGGGACCAGAGTTGGTATGTATTACTATAGAAAAGATCCAAATGATTCGACAACGTATATAAATGGCACAGGATCGACAAAAGAGTTATGCGGATCTTCATCGAAAGGACATGGAATTTAGTATTGGGGATCATGTATTATTGTGTGTTGCTCCATGGAAGGGAGTTACAAGATTTGGGAAAAGAGGAAAGCTCAATCCACGATTTATTGGTCCATTTCAGATTCTTGACCGAGTAGAAAATTTGGCCTATAGACTCGCGTTACCTCCAAGTATGTCTCGTATTCATAATGTTTTCCACATATTTATGCTTTATAAATATGTGAAAGATCCGAACCACGTTATAGATTTAGAACCAAACGAAATAGCCGAAGATTTAACGTACAAGGAGGTACCTATCAAGATCTTGGATAGGAAGGAGCATGTCCTACGCACAAAGGTCATACCATAAGTCAAAGTTTTGTGGAGGAACCATGCTATTGAGGAAATAACCTGGGAGATAGAAACGAAAATAAAAGAGAGGTATCCTCACCTTTTCGAAACACCAGGTACGTACGTCAATTTTGAGGACGAAATTTCATAAGGAGGGGAGGTTGTAAGACCCCAACTTATTATAAATAAAATTGAATTTCCTCTATTTATTATTTTGAAATAGTAATGGTTAATTTGATTAATGTGGTTAGTTATGGGTAAAATGCGCAAATATCTCAAATAAGCAAGTGGTTACAAAATATTAATTGTTGTCGGGGAATATTCGTTTAGTCGTGGAATATTCGTACTGTTGGAGAATATTCGTACGATGGTGCAGCCTTGTGTTGGCCCCATAACGAAAAGCGATTGGATGAAAAAAAATGACAAGTATAAGTTTTTATAAATAACGGCGTAGTTGTTACCGTTAACACTGTTGGAATACCCGGTGGTTAAAACACAATATTACGCGGTATTGCACCAATTATTGATTCTTACGTAAGAAGGCACTACTCAATAATTGTTACGGTAATTAGTGTTCAATATTTTATTTTATTGATTCAATAATTGTTACATTGATATTTTATATTATTGTTGTTTCAATAATTGTCACTACACAGTATTTTCATTATCAGATCAATAATTCATATTATTTGAATAATATTATTAGATAGAATTATTGACAATGTCTAGAAAGTTCTGTCGAAGGAGAGGTTTGGTCACCTAATTGCGCGTTAGTAAGGAGAAATCCTTATTGGAAAGCCCCCTCTTTCCTGGGAACGGCCTGGTTGTCAGTATTGTGATTCTGTAATATTATTTATGAATAATTAATTATTGATTTATATGATAAGGAAAATATTCATTTTATGTGGATATAGATGGAAAAAAAATTTAATGTGACAATTGTTGAAAATTGAGATTTTATCTTTTCTGATAAAATAATTCATTTAAATATATTATTATATTATAATAATATAATAATGGTGATATTTTACAATGAATGTGTGATATATTAATAAATGAGGAGGAAGAGTATTTTTATTACAAAAAATGTTTAAAACATTTTAAACATGTTCGTGAGCCCTATTTCTTGACTAAAATTTAGTTATAGCCTGTAAAATCGTCCGTATGTGGATTTCGGTCAATTTTTGCTTGGAATTTGTAAAAACTTAAACTTACAAATTTGTAGAGAATTGAATTTTCTATGGAATAGACATAAGATTCAAATTATTCTGATAAAAGAGCTATTTATTATGAATTATTGAAGTTCCGAAATAATTGATTTTTGGAGTTTAAAATGTTTTTTTAAGAAAAATGTGTTTTTTCCATTTGGTGGGCCCCACTTGCATGTGGTAAATGCTTAAATCATATGTCTTTGGTGTGCATAGGAATTTTATTAAAAATAATAATATTTTATTATACTTTTTTCTTTGGTGTTCTAAGCATTTTCTTATAAATAGGGTACTTAGGTTAGAATTGAAAATCACACCAGAAATTGAAGTTTTCTCTCTCTATATTATCGAGCGTATTCTTGTGAGTATTTTGATACTTTGAGTGTTGTTATGCGGTGCAAGTTCCTTTCAGCGTTATATCTGATATTTCAGCCAGAAGTATTATTCTTTTGAGGTAAGGGATTTTTTTTTTTTTAAAATGATATTATTTCTTTCAATATCATTATGCCGGAATATTGGTAAGATTTTTCTTGTGAAATTCTTGTCTTTTTGTGTCGGGGTTACTATTTACGTATACGGCACTATTCAAGAATACGACACTATTCACCAAAAAATGAAATTTTCTCTTCTTTGTCTCAGATGTCTATTTTTGTTACTAGCTTTGATTGTATCCATGTTTTGATCATTATTCTTGAATTTTACTCCACTATGGTATATTATGGGGTGTTTTTAAACATGTATAAACCGAAGTACGAATCCTTAATATTTGTTCTTTTGTCTCACTGGATTCATTTTCTTTAAAATATTTTTCATCATCCTCAGTCCTAAATGATGATATAACTAAATATCTTTGGCCTGTAGTGCAAAGATAAATGATTTTCTAATGAATATCTTTGGCCCGTAGTGCAAAGATGAACAGATGTTGAGATGAACATGACTAACTGATGAATATCTTTGGCCTGTAGTGCAAAGATGAATATTTGATTCAAGATTTATATTGATTGATGTTACAGGGATAAAATATTGATGAAGGACTTTAAAATCATAAAAGATAATAGATTTCATTCTCTACTTAACTCTTCTAATGGATTATTATTTTCGCTGCGAATATTGATTTAAAATTTGTTATCTATTAGATTCTATCAGATTTTTCCTTGTTGAGGACTAACGATAATTTGTTCTATATTATCTTAGTCATAATATTCTTTACTGGGCTAGTTGAGCTCACCCTTTTTCTTTTTGTTTCATTTTTCTTCTCAGGAAGCGAGAATATAGCGGGGAGTAGTCGGGGTGTGGAGTGATGTTCCAAGACAGTTATTATTGTAGTCCTCACTATTTTATAAAATAGTGTATCAATAATTGTAATGAGAACTTATTTGAGTGTGGATATTATCAAGATGACAATATTTGTATTTAAACTCACACTTTATGTGTTGTCGTATTTTGCACAACAATTGTATTAATAAAGTTGTAGTTGTTTCTGTACCATGTATTTGGCGACTCAGAATGGGTGATGTATACCTATTTTGGGGGCGTCACAACAACTCATAGGAGTTTCCATCGAACAATTTATAAATGAAGTCAACAAAGAATCTCCACAAGCAGTAAGAGTCTTTTTCAGATAAACATTATTCATATAACAAAATAGTGTATCACATATTCACACTTGATAATCATTCAATATTATGCAAGGTATACATATGCAAGAACTACCACCAATAATTCATAATATATATAGAAAGAATTATTTGTTTCAGATCATAATTACACCATACAATACTGAATTGGGCTATGAAAAATATATAGTTTCAAAGGTACAAAACAACAAATTGGAGGCTAAATCTGGAGAGACAAAACATGACATCAAGCAAAATTGGGGAGAGATAAACCATGAGTGTTGTAAGACCCCAACTTTTTATGAGTAAAAATTTAATTTTCTTTAAATATTATTCTAAATAGTAAGGTGATAATTTAATAAATCTTATAATTATGGGTAATATGTGCAAATTTTACAAAGTAAACAGTTGTCAAAAAATATTCGTTTGGTCGGATTATATTCTTTTTATGGAAAAATATTCGTACGACGGCGCAATCATTGGTAGACCTCATTCCGGAATAACTGTCGGATATAGAAAGCGACAGAAATAACCTTTTTATAAAATAACGGAAAGACTTTTACAATTAAACTGTTGAAATATCATGTGATAAAAGTATAGTAATACACGTTGTTCCATAGTGGTACGCAGTATTGCACAGTAGCACGCAGTATTGCACAATATCTCTAATTATTAATTCTTACGTAAGAAGTCACTCAGTATTTCATTCAATAATTGTTATAGTAGAAATAGCATAGTATCTCATATTATTCATTCAATAATTGTTATAGTAACATCTACATAATATTTTATATTATTAATTGTCAAGATATAGTAACTCGTATTATTGAAAATGATATTATTGATTAGCATTGTCGACAATGTCTAGAAAGTTCTGTCGAGGAAAGGGGTTAGGTTATTTAATTGCACGCCAGTAAGGAGAAATCCTTATTGGAAAGCTCTCTCTTTCTTGGGAACGATCTGGTTGTCAGTATTGTGAATCTATAATATTAATGGTGAATAATTTTTGAAAGATTAAAAATGTGTTAATTGAAGATAAGTGATTTATAGTAGATATTAATTCAATTTTTGATATAAATATAGGGGTTTGTCATGAGGCGTTTGTTGTAAGTTTGACTGTTTATTCCATAGGGGAACGTGTTATATAATTTTTTAAACCGTCAGCAAAAAATTATTTCGATTTTGTTATTATTAATTATAATAATAATAATAAACCAGAATTTTTTTATAATATATATATAGTTATTTGTTTTATTAGAATATATTATATTATATATAAAGTTATTTGTTTTATTAAAATAATTTAGATGAATAGTAAAATCAGACAAAATTTATGAAAATTCACTATTTAGTTTGTGATTATTTTTAAATAGTGCCCTACCATTCTCCTATAAATAGGTTGCTTAGTTAAGAAATGAAAATCACACTAGAATCAGAGAATTCTTCTTCTATAATATTGTGCATATTTCTTTTGAGTATAAAGATATTTTGTGTGTAGCTAATACTGCAAGATTTCCTCAAGATAATCTTCGTTATTGTGACTCCCCCAAAATAGGTCTACACAACCCATTCTGAGTCACCAAATACATGGTATAAAATCCAAATACAAACTTCCTATATACAATTATTAACTGTCGTGTAAAATACAACAAAATATAAGCTGTGAGTTTTAATACAAATATTGTCTCGTAGACAATATCCAAACTCAAATAAAATCATCATTACAATTATTGTCACACTATTTTATAGAATAGTGAGCAATACTATAGTAACCATCTTGGACCATCAGTCTATTTTCCGACTAGTCCCAGTTATATTCTCTTTTCTTGAAGAGAACAATGAAAGAACAACTACATTAGAAATAACAATCCATTAGAAGAGTCAAGTAAAGCATGATGTCTACTATCTTTTATTATTTAAAAGTTCATCATCAATATTTTATCCCTGTAACACCAATCAATAATTGTTTTTGATCAACAAATTATCTATGCACTACTGGCCAAAGATAATCGTTTGTATCACCAATGGTCATGATAATGCCAAACACGTGTCCATCTATGCACTACGGGTCAAAGATGACTTTCACCAAAAACCTTTGCTTGTAACATTAAAGGTCATGATTATATCAATACACAATTTCTGGTCATAATCATACCAATCAATAATTCATCTTTGCACTACGGGCCAAAGATAACTTTCACCACAGTATAAACATAAGGATGATGACAATGATATAAAGCATTAATCAAGTGAGATCAAAGATAAATATTATATATTTATAATTTAATTTATCTAGAGTTCAAGTATGTCCAAATTGTCAACATGATCTCTAATTGTGGAGTAACATTGATATTTAAGATTCATATTTCAAAAAATAATTTGGACAAGAAAAGAAAATTAAATTTTATCGTAAATAGTACTCTGGTATGAATAGTACCCCAGATGAATAGTACTCCAGTATGAATAGTACACCGGATGACTAGTACCCCGACATGAAAAGATTAAAATTTAATAAGAAAGTTCCGACCAAGATTCCAGTGAAATGATATTAAATGAAGCGCAAACCTCAAGGAATTTCTAATCATTTCAAGAATTATAGAAGCAATACTTACCATAGTAAATTTAGATTTAGAAATATGAAATGAAATAATATCACTTACATAATATGGAGTATAAAAGAATATATGAAACTACAAATGAATTTTCACCTGTCATGCGGTAATCCGTGTAGACAGATCATTTCCACAACTTAATAAAGAATGAATATGAAGGGTTATTCACTAGGCATGCGGTAATCCGCGTAGACAGGTTATTTCCATAATTTAATAAAGAATGGAATGATAACCCTTATGAGTATTAAGAAAAAAACATCATTTACCTTAATAAAAAACTAGATATTACACTAGTGTAGTAGCATAACTTTGTGTTGGTGGTGTGTGCTTCCTTCTTGAATACTCTTATTCCTTCTCTCTTATTCTCTCTCTATAGTTTCTCTTTCTATAACTTTATTGAATTGGTGAGAATGAAGGAAGAAGTGAGCTTCTATTTATAGAAGAATTCTAGCTTGGCCCTTGTAATGTGAAGAGGCAAGTGGCTTGACGCCTGGTAATGTGAAAAGACAAGTGGTTTGACGCCTATAATGTGAAAAGGTAAGTGGTTTGACGCTTATAATGTTAAAAGGCAAGTGGTTTGACGCCTGTAATGTGAAAAGGCAAGTGGGTTGACATCTGGTAGGCAAATACTATTAGTAAAAGTGACTCTTAGATGATGACCTATGGGTCCCATAGAATAAGCCAAATTTATATCAAACGTCTCATGACAAACTCCTCTATTTCTATCAAAAATTGAATAAATATTTACCATAATTCACTTATCTTCAATCAACACATTTTTAATCTTTCAATAATTATTAATCATTAATATTATAACTCATAATATTGACAACCAGATCGTTCATAGGAAAAAGAGGGCTTTTCGATAAAGATTTCTTCTTACTGGCGCACAATTAAATAACCTAACCCCTTTCCTCGACAGAACTTTCTAGACATTTTTAATAATGTTAATAATATGAGTAACTGTGTCGAGTCAATTATTGATTTAATAATATAAAATATCGTGCAGATGTTATTGTAAAAATTATTTAATCAATAATATAAGATACTATGCAACAACTATTGTGGCAATTATTGAATGAAATATTGAATGACTTCTTACGTAAGAACAAATAATTAGAGATACTTTGCAATACCGTGTGCTACTGTGCAATACCGCATACCACTGTAGAACAACGCATATTACTGTACTTTTATCACCGGGTATTTCAACAGATTAACGGTAAAAGTTCTACCATTAATTTTTAGAAAACTTATATTTTGTCGTTTTCTTCATCCGATAGTTATTTCGATATAGGGCCCACCAATGATTGCGTCGTCGTATGAATATTCCCCAACAAAACGAATATTTTATGACAACTTGTTTACTTTGTAAAATTTACACATATCACCCATAACTATAACATTTATTAAATTATCACCTTACTATTTAGAATAATATTTAGAGAAAATTAAATCTTTATTCATAAAAAGTTGGGGTCTTACAACCTCCCCTCCTTATGAAATTTTGTCCTCGAAATTGATGTACGTACCTGGTATTTCGAAAAGGTGAGGATACCTTACTATCATTTTAAATTCTAACTGAAAGTAGTATGCACACAAGCAAATCATGTTTGCTGATAAAGCATATACTTTGTAACAATCTTATTTATTTATTAATAAAAAGTATTAATTTATTAAAGGCTTTTAATTATCTACATGATGTTTTTTTATAATATGTGATAAACTCGTAGTTTTAAGCAATGCTTTTAGAATAATGATGATGATCATTCTAATAAGATCTAAATTCATAGAAAGCTTAAAACTAAAACAGTTTCCAATCGTTGGATTACTAAATTGGGGATTAGTGAATCCGGATAGATTAGAACATACGTTGCTTGCTCATTGGATGAGGATGATTGATCTCATGATCATTTGTGTGGAGACATTAAAGCAAGTATGTAGGTGCTTATTAGAGAATAAGTTCACTGAACGTGGCTCGCTAAGGAAGACCTATGAGACCCTAGATTTTATGAATAAAGATTTAAATTTTTCAAAATATTTTTTTTGAATATTATGGTGTGGATTTGATATAATGTTATAGTTGTGGGTAATATTTACAAATTTTTCAAAGTAAGCAAGTGGTTATATAATATTCGATTGGTCGAAGAATATTCGTTTTAACAGAGAATATTCGTACGATGGCACAATCATTGGTGGACCCCACAACGGTAGTATTGTCGTAGTAAGAAAACGACAGAATTATCTTTTATTAAAAATAACGGCAAAAGTGTTACCGTTAAAACTGTTGAACTACCCGGTAGTAAAAGTACAGTAATACGCATGGTCAGATAGTAGTAACACTGCGGTTTTGATTATCGATGCTTACGTGAGAAGTCACTCGCTTATACTCAATTATTGCTACGATAATTCTTTGATCATATCTCTCATATTATTGATTCGATTATTGTCATAGTATCATCTGCATAATATGATATATTATTAAATCAATAATTGAGACGACAAAGTTATTCATATTATTAAATTACAATATTTACAATGTCTAGAAGTTCTGTCAAGGAGAGGTTTGGTCATCTAATTGCGCGCCAATAATGAGAAATCCTTATTGGAAAGGCCCCTCTTTCCTGGGAACGACCTGATTGTTAAATATTATGAATTATAATATTAATGATGAATAAGTTCGTGTTGATTAAAGATGAAATTATTAGTGTTAGTGGAAATCGACATTTATTTCGATATTAATTGATGTCTGGAAGTTATACTGAGTAGTCGGGTAAGTCACCGGATAAATGAGCAATTAATTGCTATTAATTCACATGATTATAACTATTTGTTCACATGTGTGTACTATTGATTCACATTCTTGTACTATTAGGGGAGGTGGTGCAAGATTGATAATACTTGCATGACTAAGTTAAAAATGGAGGTATAGATGGAGGTATTATACTGTAATTCGTATTTTCACATGATTATAACAATTGATTCATATGACTGAACTATTAATTCACATTATTTACTATTAAGGGAGGTGGTGCAAGTTTGATAATACTTGCAAAACTAAATTAAAAATGGAGAAAAAGAGGAAGATATTATACTGTAATATTTTGAGCCCCAAAATGTGCAATTATTGAAACTATATTTTCTTATAAATAGAAGCTCATTCCTTCATTATTTTTCACTAATTCACTAAAGCTATAGAGCAATTATTATAGAGAGAAATTATAGAGGGAACGAAGAAGAGAAGTCTGCTACCTCACTATTCCAGTATCCAGTTTTCTTTAAAGGTAAGGGGTATTATTCTTTCGTATTCATGAAGAGAGTTATTTCCTTTCAATACTCATAAGGGTTGTTATTACTTTCTTTATTATTATGTTGGAATAACCTGTCTATGCGAAGTACCGCATACATGGTGAAATTCTTCTATTATTCCATTCTTTATTATTATGTTGGAATAACTTGTCTGTGCGATCTATCGCATGCCTGGTGAATTCTGTTGTTATTCCATTCTTTATTATTCTATTGGAACATCCTCATGCTCGTGCGGATTATGCATGACCGGTTCCATTCTTTCTTTATTATTCGTTGGAACATCCTCGTATGATATGTGTAATTACGCATTTGACTGGTTTAATTCTTTATTATTCATTTGGAATATCTCGCCTACATCGCGGATTACGCATGACCTTGTTCCATTCTTTATTATTCTCATTGGAATATCCTCGTGCATGCGAATTACGCATGACCTTGTTCAATTCTTTATTATTCTGTTGGGAATAACCTGTCTATGCGGTCTATCGTATGCTTGGTGAATTCTTCTATTATTCCATTCTTTATTATTCTGATGGAATAACCTGTTTATGTGGATTACTGCATGCATGGTGAATGATCCTTCGTATTCATTCCTTATTAAATTGTGAAAATGATTTGTCTACGTGGATTACCGTATGGCGGGCGAAAACCTATTTGCAGTTTCATATATTTTATTATACTCAGTTGGTTAAAGTTTTGGCTTCTATACTCCATAAAATTAGTAGAATATCCTGGATATTTGCGCTTCATCCAGTATCTTTTAATGGAAATATTCTTCTGAGAATTCTTGAATTTTACTCCACAAAGCAGTATCATGTTGACAATTTGGACGTAATTGATTTCAGGATAAATTAACTTATAAATCTTTAAAATTTATTCTTGAACTTTTTTTATTGAATTATTATGTCATTGTCATCATCCTCATGCTTATATTGTGATGAAAGTCATCTTTGGCTTACATGCATAGATGGACTTGGTATGATTATGACTAGGGATCATTCGGTATAATCATGACCTGTAATATTATAAATGATGTGGTAAAAGTCCTCAGTGGCCTATAGTGTGCATTGATGGACAGTTTTTGGTATGATTATGACCAGGGATTATTCGGTATAGTCATGACCATTGATGATTTAATGAATATCTTTGGCCCGTAGTGCAAGGATGATTCGATGATGTGGTTTATTTATTGTCGAGTCTCAAATGATAAAATTGATGAAAACATTTTAAATCATAGAAGATAGTAGATATTATGCTCTACTTGACTCTTCTAATGGATTGCTTATTCGCCACTGATTAAACTTGATGTCTATTGTATTTTATCAGTTTAACATTGTTGAAGGCTAATGATAATTTATCCTGCATTATCTTAGTCATAATATTTCTTACTGGGCTAGTTGAGCTCACCCTTTTGCTTTCATTGTTCTCTTCAGGAAATGAGAACGTAACCGGGACTAGTCGGGGAATGGAGTGATGGTCCGAGATGGTGTTATAGTAGTGCTCACTATTATATAAAATAGTGTGATAATAAATGTAATGAGGACTCTATTTGAGAGTGGGTATTGTCTAGAAGGAAATATTCGTGTTTAAACTCTCAGCTATGTTTTATCGTATATTACACGACGGTTGTATAATTAAGTTTGTATTTGTATTCTGTACCACGTATTTGGCGACTCAAGATGGGTGATGTATACCTATTTTGGGGGCGTCACAGTTGGAATCAAAGCTTAGGGATATGATCCCTGACTGAGATGTGAGACAAGAACTAGGAGGGAAGAGACGGGGAATTCCTTCGCTAGTATGACCTACCTAAGTTTATTTGGTATTTAATTGGTCATCGTAGTATAGGGATAATATGTGATATGTCAATTAACCCTTGTTTTGTGACAGTGTTTGAAAATGGCATCTGAAAATGTTGAGATCAGCAATGAAGCACATGAGACCGTTGAGTAACCAATGATCAATACCCAGGATAATGTGCAACAGGAAAACAATAATCCTCAGTTAAATAACAACACCGATCAGATGATGAACGATGAGATGTTCAGAGGCTTTATGCAATTCATGCAACATCAGGTGAGAAAGACTCCTGTTCAAAATGCAGGTGGAAACAATGGCAACCCACGGCTGGTCACTGCTAAGCAGTTCAAGGAGCTGGGACCGCCGGAGTTTTTGGGAAAGCCAGAACCACTTAAGGTGGAGATGTGGTTAAAGTAGATCACCAAGATATTTGATGTCTTGGGATGTTTCGAGGAGCAAAAGGTTCCCTTTGCCACTTTTATGTTGCGATAAGAGGCAGATTACTTGTGGAAATCTGTAAAACGTACCCAGCCTGACGCACTCAAGATGTCTTGGGGGATGTTCCAAGAGCTGTTCAACGACAAGTACTTTCCTGAAAGTATTTGTCACGTGAAGGAGGTGGAGTTTATCAAGTTGGAGCAAAACAATATGACTGTATCGCAATACGAGGCTAAATTTGTGGAGTTATCCCAGTTTGCATCCCATTTGGTCGATAATGAGGAGTGAATGACGCGAATGTTTCTAAGAGGTTTGAAAACTGATATACGTCAATACCTCATTTCTCACAAACTTTGTTTATATTCAGATGTTGTGAATAGGGCTCAGTTATTGGAGCGCAATAATGAGTCATCACAACCAAAAGGCAACGACCAACAACACGATAATAATAGTACCGGTGGCAACGGCCATCGGAACAATGATAACCATCATGGGGGAAATTATCATGCCAGAAATGGTAACCACTTCGGTGTAATCATGGCCAAGATAATAGGAGTGGAAATTTCAAGAAGAGAAGGTTCAACAATGATGTAAAGACAGCAGCACCAACACCCATTTTTAGGGGAGGAGAAAGACCACCAATTGTATGCTTCAAATACAGAGGGGAGGGACATATAAGTCCAAGCTGCACGATGCAGTCCAAATCATGTTATAATTGTGGAAAAGAAGGTCACCTAGCCCAATTTTGTCGTGCACCAAAGTCAAGTTCAGCTGGGATGGTGGCACCAAAGGCGGATACGGACAAAACAAAGTTGGTGGTTTCAGGAAGAGCGTTTTTCGTGACTTCTCAAAAAGCAAGTAACCCGATGGAAGTTAACACGAGTTAGTTAATTATAAATTCTTGTGAAGTCTATACCTTATTAGATACTGGTTCTACCCATTCTTTTATCTCTCTTGCTTGCGCTCAACGTTTAAATTTGACTCCGGAGAGATTAGACTTTGACTTATTGGTTGAAACTCGGTTAGGAGAAACCTTCTTTACCTCCACTATTTATAAGTCTTGTTTGATTCAAATCGACACTTTCACGTTACCTGTCGATCTTATCTCTTTGAAAATACTTTCCTTTAATGTATCTTTAGGAATCGATTGGTTAACTACTCATCATGCTTTTCGTAAGGTTGTTAGCTTTCATATTCTTAAGCAACCTGTTATGAAAATTCAAGCAAACAAACCACTAAAGTCAATCATTGTTATATCAAGCCATAAGTAAAGAGCCCCGATCCTTTCGTTGTTGACTTTCTTGTGTGGAATGCACCAAAGCCAGACTTTTTGTAGGCGACATCGTGAATGATGATGGCAAGTTGATAGGTATCAATGTGACGTACTATCTAAGTCTTGAATGAGAGTCACAGTTTTGAATGATATTTCTATTGTTAATAAATTTCCTGACGTATTCTTGAAGAACTTCCTAGCCTACCCCTAGAGCGTGAAATCAAATTTTGTATTGGCCCCAGTACAAAACCCATTTCTAAAACCCTTAAATATTTCTTCACCTAGAACGAACGTATTATGCGTCAAAGACTTTAGCTTGAGCTATTGAAGATTACGACTATACCATTCAATATCATCGTGGAAGAGCGAACGTGGTAGCTGACGTGTTGAGTAGAAGATCGTATGCGTTTACGAGTGCGATGTTGTTAACACAAAAAACCATTTCGTATAACTTACAAATGATGAAGATAGAGTTAAAGACTCTAGGGACCCACGCGAATATAACGAATATACGAGTAGAATTGACTTTAGTTGATAAAGTTAAAGCCGCTCAAGCTACACACCCGAATCTGATGAATGTAAAGAAGAAGGTTCAAGAAGGCGTTATCTCAAACCTCGATTTAATTGGCCCATTTAAAATCCTCGATCGAGTAGAAACTGTGGCCTATAGACTCGTTTTATCGCCAAGTATGTCGCGTGTTCATAACGTTTTTCACGTATCGTTGTTAGTAAAAACTTAGTCTTGGGAGACTTTGGAGCAAAATTTCGGAATAATGAATGAATCTAAAAAAGTATGAAATCATGGGGGTTTTATAGAGCATGTTACAAGCTTTCCATAGCCTCGAAAACGAACTAATTCCGATAACGGATGAAGAAGTTATAAAGATTTGAAGTATGTGTGTCAAAAGTTGCAAAATCTGGAAAATTGGAGTTAAGTGCCAAAGGTCGAGCGACTAGGCACTAGGCTCGGCGCTTAGAATCTATTCTTGGGGGCCTAGGCGCTTGCCCAAGGCCAAATTTTGGCGCCTAGGCGCTAGTCAAGTGTAAGCTAAAATCTGTCCGGATGTCCTTTAGTAAATTGGGCATAACTTTTTCATACAAACTCCGATTGAGGTGATTCAAGATGATTTGGAAAGATAACGAGTAGACCTAAAACTTCAATTCTTTATATTTTGAGATTTGATGTCGGTATCAAGGACTAAAATGGCTATTTTAGGGACTGATGTGCATTCAAAGGCAATCGGAGGACATCGGGCTTGCACGTATGCAATGTGTAATGTTTTGGACGATAAAGGTATTCAAGGTATCCTCACCTCTTCAGCATACCAGGTACTTACGTAAATTTCGAGGGCAAAATTTTATAAGGATGGGAGATTGTGAGACCCCGGATTTTATGAATAAAGACTTAAATTTTTCAAAATATTTTTTTTGAGTATTATGGTGTGGATTTGATATAATGCTATAGTTGTGGGTAATATTTTCAAATTTTGCAAAGTAAGCAAGTTGTTATATAATATTCGATTGGTCGGGGAATATTCGTTTTAACAGGGAATATTCGTACGACGGCACAATCATTGGTGGATGTGACGCCCCCAAAATTAGGTATACATCACCCATCTTGGGTCGCCACTTACATGGTAGTGCGAATTTAAATACTTCTTAACATAAATGTCGTGTACAATACGACATAAAGCGTGAGTTTAAATACAAATATCGCTCTACTAGATATTATACAAACTCAAAAAAGGAGTCCTCATTACAATTATTATCACACTATTTCACGAATAGTGAGGACTACTAATCTTATCTTCAGGACCATCACTCGCTTTCACGACTTCGTCGGCTATATTCTCATTTCACGAAGAAACGGTGAAAGAAAGGGTGAGCTCAACTAGCCCAAGAAGAAATATTATGACTAAGATAATGCGAATAAATTATCAATAGTCTTCAACAATGTTAAACCGATAAAATACAATAGACAAACGGTTTAAGCTGCGGTGACGGAACGCAATCCATTAAAAAGTCAAGTAGAAAATAAAGTCTACGATCTTTTAGGTTTTAAAAGGTTTTTCATCATCGTTATAGCCGAGACTCACTTTAATAAATATTCCACATCATCGAATCACCCCCGCACTACTACGCCGAGGATATTCTTTAGTATCACGACCACAATTATTCATGCACTACGGCCAAGAATATTTGTGTATTCATTAATGGTCATGATCATGCCAACAATCGTCCATCAATGCACTACTGACCATCGAGGATTTTTACCACATCATTTGTAACATTACGATTACCATGATTACACCAAATAGTCTGCGGTCATAATCATACCAAGTCCATCTATGCACTACAGCCACGGATGACTTTTAAAAAATATATAAACATGAGGATGATGACAATGATATAAGAACTCAATAAAACAAGTTCAAGAATTATTTTATCCAAGAACTATTAACGTCCAAATGATCTTGTTTTGTAGAGTAAAATTCAAGAATGATCGGGAAGAATATTTTCATGAAAAGATCTTTGGATGAAACGCAAATATCAAGGATATTCCACTAATTTCATGAGGTATAGAAGTCAAAGTTTTAACCAACCTGGGTATAATAAAGAATGGAATAACAAAAGAAATCACCATGCATGCGATATAACCGCATGCAGATGTGTTATTCCAATGAGAATAATAAATAACGGAACTAGGTCGGTGAAATTCACACCGGCGGGATGTTCCAACAGAATAATAAAGATGGAACGGATCCTGTAAAACACACGAGATAGGATATTCCAATGAGAATGATAAAGAGCGGAACCAGTCAGGTGTAAAACACATGAGATGAGGATGTTCCAATGAGAATAATAGAAGAATGTCACCAAGTATAGGGTAAACCACGATACAAAAGTTATTCCAACGAGAATAATAAGCAATGGAATAACAACAGATTCTCTTCATGAATAAGAAAGAATAACACCCCTTACATTTGGTAGGGAGATTGAATATCGCAAGATTAGCAGTAGTAACAAAATACTCTTCTTCTTTCTCTCTTATTCTCTCTATACTTTCTCTCTCTATAGCTTGAATGAATTCGTGAAAAATAATGAAGCCCTAGGCCTCTATTTATAGAAGATTTCTAGCTTAGCACCTGCCATGTGAAAAGGCAAGTGGCTTGACGACTAATGATGTGAAAAGAAAAGTGGTTTGACGCCTGTAATGTGAAACGACAAGTGGTTCGACGCCTGTAATGTGAAACGACAAGTGGTTCGACGCCTGTAATGTGAAACGACAAGTGGTTCGACGTCTGGTAAAGGTAATTACTATTAACGAAGGTAAATACTATTGACGAAGGTAAATACTATTCACAAGGGTAATTCTTATCGACGAAGGTAATTACTATCGATTTAAGGTAAATACTATTCACAAGGGTAATTACTATTGACGAAGGTAATTACTATTGACGAAGGTAAATACTATTGACAAAGAGACTCTTAGATGATGACATATGAGCCCCCCATAAAATAATCAAACTTACCACAAATCATTTTTTTTCATCAACACATATTTAATCTTTCAACAATTATTAATCATTTATAACTTGTTGTCTCAATTATTGATTTAATACTATAACATATTATACGGATGATCATGTGACAATAATTGAATCAATATATATAAGAGATATGATCGCAAAGAATTGTAGTAATAATTGAGCATAGCCGAGTGACTTCTCACGTAAGCATCAATAATCAATACTAGTGTACTACTTAACCACGCCAGACATATTCTTTACTTTACCAAGGGTAGTTCAACAGCTTTTAGCGGTAACACCTCCGCCGTTATTTTTATAAAATATTTTTGTCGTTTTCTCAATCCGACAATAATTACATTGTGGGGTCCACCAATGATTGAGCCATTATACGAATATTCCCTAACAAAAGAATATTCCCAACCAAACGAATATTTTATAACAACTTGCATACTTTGCAAAATTTATAAATATTACCCACAACTATAACATTATATCAAATTTATTCCATAATATTCAAAAATAATATTTATAGAAAAATTCATCTTTATTTATAAAAGTGGGGTCTTACAAAGTGGACCCCACAATCAAGAAATATTATCGTAGTAAGAAAACGACATAATTATCTTTTATTAAAATAATGGTGAAAGTGTTACCGTTAAAACCTGTTGAACTATCCTAAGTAGTAAAAGTACAAAGAATACGCGTGGTTGCATAGTAAGACACGGTTTTGATTATTGATGCTTACGTGAGAAGTCACCGCTTATACTCAATTATTCTACACGAATTGTTGCATCATATCTCTCATATTATTGATTTGATTATTGTCACAAGATCATCTCGCATAATATGATATATTATTAAATCAATAATTGAGACGATAAAGTTATTCATATTATTAAATTGTAATATTTACAATGTCTAGAAGTTCTGTCAATGAGAGATTTGGTCATCTAATTGCGCGCCAATAAGGAGAAATCCTTATTGAAAAGGCCCCTCTTTCCTGAGAACGACCTGGTTGTTAAATATTGTGAATTATAATATTAATGATGAATAAGTTCGTGTTGATTAAAGATGAAATTGATAGCTCCATTGTGTTGAAATTATTAGTGTTAGTGGAAATCGACATTTATTTTGATATTAATTGATGTCTAGAAGTTATACTGACCAGTCCGGTAATTCACCGGATATATGAGCAATTAATTGCTATTAATTCACATGATTATAACTATTTGTTCACATGTGTGTACTATTGATTCACATTCTTGTACTATTAGTGGAGGTGGTGCAAGATTGATAATACTTGCATGACTAAGTTAAAAATGGAGGTATAGATGGAGGTACTATACTGTAATTCGTATTTTTACATGACTATAACAATTGATTCACATGATTGAACTATTGATTCACATTATTTACTATTAGGGGAGGTGGAGCAAGTTTGATAATACTTGCAAGACTAAATTAAAAATGAAGAAAAAGAAGAAGGCATTATACTGTCATATTTCGAACCCCAAAATGTGCAATTATTGAAACTATATTTTCCTATAAATAGAAGCTCATTCCTTCTTTATTTTTCACCAATTCACTAAAGCTATAGAGCAATTATTATAGAGAGAAATTATAAAGAGAAAGAAGAAGAGAAGTCTGCTACCTCACTATTCCAGTATCCAGTTTTCTTCTAAGGTAAGGGGTATTATTCTTTCGTATTCATGAAGAGAGTTATTTCCTTTCAATACTTATAAGAGTTGTTATTCCATTCTTTATTATTATGTTGGAATAACTTGTTTATGCGAAGTACCGCATACATGGTGTAATTCTTCTGTTATTCAATTCTTTATTATTCTGTTGGAATAACCTGTCTGTGCGGTCTATTGCATGCCTGGTGAATTTTGTTGTTATTTCATTCTTTATTATTCTGTTGGAACATCCTGTCTGTGCGTATTACGCATGACCTGGTTTCATTCTTTATTATTCTGTTGAAAACATCCTGTCTGTGCGGATTACACATGACTTGGTTCCATTCTTTATTATTCATTGCTGAATATCACATGCATGCGGTCTATCGCATGCTCGTGAATTCTTCGTTATTCCATTTTCTTTATTATTTCATTGGAATAACCTCGTCTATGTGGATTCTCGATGCATGGTGAATGATCCTTCGTATTCATTCCTTATTAAATTATGGAAATGATCCATCTACGTGGATTACCGCATGGCGGTGTGAAAATCCATTTGCGATTTCATATATTCTATTATACTCGGTTGGTTAAAGTTTTGGCTTCTATACTCCATGAAATTAGTAGAATATCCCGGATATTTGCACTTCATCCAAAGATCTTTTCATGGAAATATTCTTCTGAGCATTCTTAAATTTTACTCCACAAAGCAGTATCATGTTGACAATTTTGACGTAATTGATTTCAGGATAAATTAACTTATAATCTTTAAAATTTATTCTTGAACTTGTTTTATTGAATTATTATGTCATTGTCATCATCCTCATGCTTATATTGTGATGAAAGTCATCTTTGGCTTACGTGTATAGATGGACTTGGTATGATTATGACTAGGGATCATTCGGTATAATCATGACCTGTAATGTTATAAATGATGTGGTAAAAGTCCTCAGTGGCCTGTAGTGCATTGATGGACAGTTTTTGGTATGATTATGACCAGGGATTATTCAGTATAGTCATGACCATTGATGATTTAATGAATATCCTTGGCCCGTAGTGCAGGGATGACTCGATGATGTGGTTTATTTATTAAGTTGAGTCTCAGCGATAAAAATTAATGAAAATATTTTAAATCATAGAAGATAGTAGATATTATGCTCTACTTGACTCTTCTAATGGATTGCTTATTCCGCTGCAGTTAAACTTGATGTCTATTGTATTTTATCAGTTTAACATTGTTGAAGGCTAATGATAATTTATCCTGCATTATCTTAGTCATAATATTTCTTACTGGGCTAGTTGAGCTCATCCTTTTGCTTTCATTGTTCTCTTCAGGAAATTAGAACGTAGCAGGGACTAGTTGGGGAACGGAGTGATGGTCCGAGATGGTGTTATAGTAGTCCTCACTATTCTATAAAATAGTGTGACAATAAATGTAATGAGAACTCTATTTGAGAGTGGATATTATCTAGAAGGCAATATTCCTGTTTAAACTCTCAGCTATATTTTGTCGTATATTACACGACGGTTGTATAATTAAGTTTGTATTTGTATTCTGTACCATGTATTTGGCAACTCAAGATGGGTGATATATACCTATTTTGGGGGCGTCACAATACCTAATGGAGTTTTACTTGCCTGTCAATAGAAATTCTTATAGTGATAGTAGTACAAGTGATCCTTGGACTTGAGATCATCATAGTATCTTGTGTATGATGAGTTATACTTTGACTTATTCCTTAAGACCCTTAGGGTTTATCAAAGGGTATGCTTGGGTATAATAAGTTGTACATGGAGATAATGTATGATCAATAAAGAATCTACGTACCACTTCTATTAAAAAAAAAAAAGAAATGTCATATGTGATTCGATAAATGACAACCCAGTAGTCCTTGGCCAAGACAGAATGAAATTAAAAAGTAGTTTCTAATTTGTATTATTTGGAGTTGTGCATTTAAGAGTCGAAATACATATAATTAAATACCAATGCTACAATCAGTAAAGATAAAGTTGTCTAAACAATCCTCCATGAATGATTTGGAAGAGTATCTTAATTGGGGATATAAATCTATATAGATAGATTTAAAAGGATGCTCAACTTAACCCAAGGAATGTATATTCATTTGATGCTAAAGTCGTTTAGCATGGCAAGCTCCAAGAGATGTTTCATGTTGATGAGCTATGGAGTGTATCTCTCTTAATAGTCCCCACAGACTCCTGAAAAGAGAGGTCGCATGAGTAACTATCATGTATGCAATGAAATGTACGAGACCTGATTTTGATCAGTCATATTATGGAGAAGTTCACTACGAGTCAGTGAAAAACATCTTAAAAGTGCTTAACCGACACTAAGGATGTGATCATATTCATGGTGGGTCTAAATTAAAACTAGAGGGCTTAACAGACTCAAGTTTTTCGCATGCACCAAGACGACGAGAAAATCCACTTTAAGGTAAAGGGTTACCTGAATGTTGGTGCGATGAATTGGAAAGGTTCCAAACAAAGAAAGAGTTCTTTGGTTTAGTGATAAAGACAAAGTATATTGCTATAAATGAAGCGCAAGTTGATTGTTTGGATTAAAAGTTCATTCTGTAACTAGGAATAGTTCCTAAGTCTCATCTTGGATCTAAACATGTGTTGTGGCACTTTCATTTGATTATTAGAATCATTGAAAGATGGGAAATCACTATAGAGATAGTGGACTCTCATGAACAACATTACATATCCATTAACTAAAGCTTATCCACAAAACAGGATAATCGTCACTTAGAGAAGAAGAGTATAAGATACCATGGCGACGATTGGCTTTTAGTGCAAGTGGGAGATTGAAAGTAGTATGCACACAAGCCAATCATGTTTGATGATAAAGCATATACTTTGTAACAATCTTATTCATTTATTAATAAAAAGTATTAATTTATTAAAGGCTTTTAATTATCTACATGATCTTTGTTTTTATAATATGTGATAAACCCATAGTTTTAAGCAATGCTTTTAGAATAATGATGATGATCATTCTAATGAGATCTAAATTCTTAGAAAGCTTAAAACTAAAATAGTTCCCAATCATTGGATTACTAAATTGGGGATTAGTGAATCCGGATAGATTGGTACATACGTTGCTTGCTCATTGGATGAGGATGATTGATCTCATGATCATTTGTGTGGGAGACACTAAAGCAAGTATGTAGGTGCTTATTAGAGAATAAGTTCATCGAACGTGGCTCGCTAAGGAATACCTAATGGAGTTTTATTTGCTGTCAATAGAATTTCAGTAGTGATAGTAAGACAAGTAATCCTTGGACTTGAGATCATCATAGTATCTTGTGTATGATGAGTTATACTTTGACTTATTCCTTAAGACCCTTAGGGTATATCAAAGGGTATGCTTGGGTATAATAAGTTATACATGGAGATAATGTATGATCAATAAAGAATCTACCACTTCTAATAAAAGAAGAGAAATGTCAATGTGATTCGATAAATGACAACCCAAAGAGTCCTTGGTTAAGGCGTAATGAAATTAGAAAGGAGTTTCTAATTTGCATTATTTGGAGTTGTGCATTTAAGGATCGAAAATACATATAATTAAATAAAATAAGACTCGGTGGTAATTTTCATGTCTTATATTTAATGGGGACATGTATGGTGGAAGGATTGAATTATGCACGATAACTATTTACTCAAAAGAATTTTTATGATTAATGTTGAAATCTATATTATCCGGAAAGTCATTGATCGCTAGGGAGACTTATCCCTATTGTAGAATAAATATTATTTATTTAAATAAATTAATTATTTAATTTATTTATTTAAATAAGATTAGAATTGTTCTAATTGATTTATTCACAACCTAGGTTTAATATGGAGAACCTAAAGGGTCACACCATAAAAAGGAAGAATAATTATTTAAGAAGTTAATGGCATAATCGTAATAATAAGTTAAATATATTTAATTTAATCTATGGTGATAGAATAAATTAAATAGCTTAATATTTATTATTTAATATTTTGGAAATATTAAATATAAATTAATAAGAGAGTCTTATTATTATTATTAATATTATTATTTTTTAATTTCTAAAGGAGTTTAGGAATTAATTAATAAAAGTACTCTCAAATATCCTAATAAGACTAGGAGGCTAATTAATTAAAAGAGTTTAATTAATTATTCCTAATAAGATTGGGAGCATAATTAATTAAAGGGATTTAATTAATTAAAATAAAACTCAATTCCTTAATTGTTAAGGAGGGTTGCCCACATCTATAAATAAGAGGAATCTTATTATGGGTGTGTGTGGTTGACACTTTCACAACACGTGAATACGTGATTCTAATTGTTGGAGAGTACGTTCTTTTTTTCTATGAGAGATAGAAAAACTAGGATTTTGCCAAACACCCATCTTCTTGAATCTTTTTTCTTCGTTGGTGGATCACCTCTAGAGGTTAAACATTTGGGTGGCTAACATTAATCAAAGGAAGACCCGGTGGATTCAAATTGAACGCGAAAGGATTTGGAGGTGAACTTGTACTTGAGGAAGCTTGAATCTTCAAGAGTATGATTCTTGTTCTTTATCTTTTCGTTTAATTAATAATTATGCATAAAGGATGATCCGGGTATATGGTTTGTAAAATTTTAAAACTCTGATTTTTCCACGTTTCCGCTTATTTATGCAATTTGATTGCGTTCATGAATATTACAAACCTAATAGTGGTATCAGAGCCAAACCTTTATGCGAATTATTAATTATTTTAATTTGATATGTATATTGATATATGTTTAAAATAATTTAATTGTGCATAATTTTGTTGTATAAAATTATTATAAAAAAAAAATTCGCGAAACAATTACATACTGAAATTTGTGCTTTGTTTTTCATGTAAAACATAGTGAAATCATGTAAAGGGTGAATGTTTTGTTTTTCATGTAAACATGGACTTGAGATTCACGGATTCATGTATCTTATATATATATATATATATATATATATATATATATATATATATATATATATATATAAAGCGGAATGCCTTAACTCTTTATATATATTTATACGATACTTAACATGGATATGTCATTTGGCAACGTGGTTAGTACGGATATATATATATATATATATATATATATATATATATATATATAATATTTTAAATAATTTTATAATTAAAATAAAAGTTTATTTTAATCTTAAAATAAAAGTTTATTTTAATTTTAAAATTAAATTTCATGCTAACTAATTAGAGTTGGAATTGGATTCCATGATAACTAATTGGAGTTGAAAAATGATTACATATTTCCTTAAATAAAAGAGTTTATTTAGATATGAAATAAGATTTCACATTATTAAAAATAAAAGAGTTTATTTATGAATGGGAAAGAAAATTCGTGTTTTCTTAAAATAAAAGAGTTTATTTTGACTTGGAATTGGATTCCATAATTAATTAAAATAAATGAGTTTATTTTGCTTAAAGATTTTGATTAAAATAAAATAGTTTATTTTATTAAAATTGAATAAATTAAAATAAAAGAGGTTTATTTTGATTTAAATTTATATTAAAATAAAGGAGTTTATTTTGATTCAAAATTAGATTTTATACTAACTAAATTTGCCCATTAAATGATATCAATATATATATATATATATTGAATTTTTATTATTCATGAGATGAATGTTATTTATTGATGCATATAGTGATGTGTATGATAATAAATGGGATTGATTATGGACTATTGACCAATGTGATTGGATTTTATTTTAGTTAGATGCATGAATGTATGAGTTTTATTAAGTGGGGTCTGCATATCTCGTCTTCTCTAATTTTTTCTTAATGTAAATTCTAACTTCATCCTATGTACTTCCCCTTTACTGCTGATCAAGGTTTCTATTTATTTTAAATAGTTTTGTAATAGGAATAGTTAAAATTAATTTTGAAGAATTGGAGATCAAGGAGCAAGGAGCGCATGAAGACCCGTTTGTAATGTAGCCTGGGTTTGAATGTAATAGTTATATTTAAATATTAATTCTTGCACCCTAGGGTTTGACCTTCACTTGGTGGCTCTAGTGAACCAAACTAGAATAAAAGTCCATAATCAATCTGAGTAGAATATTGTGACGCCCCCAAAATAGGTATACATCACCCATTTTGAGTTGTCAATAACATGGTACAGAAACAACTATAACTTTATTAATACAACCCATAAACTGTGAGTTTAAATACAAATATTGTCATCTAGACAATATACATACCCAACTAAGTCCTCATTATAATTATTGATACAATACTTTACAAAAATGGTGAGGACTACTAAAACAATTTCTTAGAACCTTCATTCCGCACTCTCGACTAAGACTCGCTACATTCTCGCCTCCCGAGAAGAAAATGGAACAAAAAGGAAAAGGGTGAGCTCAACTAGCCCAAAGAAAGAATATTATAACTAAGATAATATGAACAAATTATCGTTAGTCTTCATCAGAGGAAAAATCGATAAAATACAATAGACAAAGTTTTCGGATCAATATTCGCAATGAAATAATAATTCATAAGAGTTACGTAGAGAATGAAATCTACTACTATCTATGAATTTAAAAGTCCATCATCAATATTTTATCCCTGTAACATCAATCAATATACATCTTGAATCAAATATTCATCTTTGCACTATAGGCCAAAGATATTGATCAGTCGATCATGTTCATCTCAACACATGTTCATCTTTGCACTACGGGCCAAAGATATTCATTATAAAATTATTTATCTTTGCACTACAAGCCAAAGATATTCAATAATATCATCATTTAGGACCGAGGATGATGAAAAATATTTTAAAGGAAACGAATCCAGTGAAACAAAAGAATAACTATCAAGGATTCGTATTTCAGCTATTTCATGTCCAAAAATACCTCATAAATAATCATAGTGAAGTAAAATTCAAGAATGATCAAAAAATGGATACAATCAAAGCTAGTATACATATTAGATATTTTGGACGAAAAGGAAAAAAAATTCATTTTTCGATGAATAGTGTCATATTCGTGAATAAAGTATATCATGAATATCGATACGTGAATAGTAACCCCCACACACAAAAGTTCCAAATTTGATTAAAAGTTCAAACCAATATTTCGGTATAATGATATTGAAGAAAATAATATCATTTAAAAGAAAATAACATCCCTTACCTCGAAAAGATAAGACTTCTGATTGAAACACCGAGATATAGGCTACGACTTGAACTTGCACCGTATAGCAACACTCAAAGTATTAAAATACTCACAAGAATACGCTCAATATATTGAGAGAGAAAGAGAGAGAAGATTTCAGTTTTTGGTGTGATTTTTAATTCTAACCTAAGCACCCTATTTATAGGAAAATGCTTAGAACACCAAAGTAGAAAATTTATTATAATATTAATATATTTATCAAATTTTCCTTAGCCCACCTCTAGACATCTGATTTCTCCACTTTTCACATGTTAATGATGTCCACAAAAAACATTTTTTATCAAAAAAATTAATAAAACTTCCAAAAATCAATTATTTCAGAACTTCAGAACTTAAATAATTCATAATAAATAGCCCTTTTATCAGAAAAATTCGAACCACATGTCCTTTTCATAGGAAATTTCATTCTCTACAACTTTGCGTAAGAAAGTTTTCCAAATTTCAAATGTAAATTGACCAAATTCACAAACCAGCAATTTTATGTGCTATAATCAAATTTCTATTCAAGAATTGGGGTCTCACCGACACACAAAACATGTGTTAATCATTTAATGCAACAAAAATACTCTTCCTCCTTATATACTCATATATCCCACATTTATTGTAAAAATATCACCATTATTATATTATTAAAATAATATATTTAAATGAATTATTTTATCAGAAAAAGATAAAATATTAATTTTTAACAATTGTCACATTAAAAATTTTCTCCATCTATATCCACATAAAATCAATATTTTCCTCATTATATAAATCAATAATTAATTATTCACAAATAATATTACGTAATCACAATATCGACAATCAGCAGTTCTAGGAAAGAGGGGCTTTCAATAAGGATCTCTCTCTCATCGGGCGCGCAATTAGATGACCAAACCTCTCCTTGAATGTAATTTTCTAGACATTGCCAATAATGTTATCTAATAATATTATTCAGATAATATGAATTATTGCTCGATAATAGAAAATATCGTGTAATGACAATTATTAAAACAACAAAGAATATAAAACATCAACGCAATAATTATTGAATCAATAAAATAAAATACCGAATAAATAATTATCGTAATAATTATCGAGTAAAGTGCCTTCTTTACGTAAGAATCAATAATTGGTGTAATCCGTGTGCCATCGTGTTTTTAACCACCGGTATTCCAACAAAGATATCTGTGAATAACTACGCCTGTTATTTATAACCAACTTATTCTCGCTGTTTTCTTCATCCAATCGCTTTCAGTTATGGGGCCCCATAAAAGGTCTTGCCGTCGTATGAATATTCCCCGACAGTAAAAATATTCCACGACCAAACAAATATTCCCCGTCAACAATGAATATTTTAAAACCACTTGCTTATTTGAAATAAGTGCACATTTTACCCATAACTTACCACATTAATCAAATCAACCCTTACTATTTTAAGATAATAAATAGAGGAAATTTAATTTCATTAAATAATAAGTTGGGGTCTTACAACCTCCCCTCCTTATGAAATTTCGTCCTTGAAATTGACGTACGTACCTGGTGTTTCGAAAAGGTGAGGATACCTCGCTTTCATTTTCGTTTCTAACTCCCAGGTCATTTCCTCTATAGCATTGTTTCTCCACAAAACTTTAATTTGTGGTATGACCTTCGTGCGTAGGACATGCTCTTTCATATCCAAGATCTTGACAGGTACCTCCTCGTATGTTAAGTCTTTAGCTATCTCATACGGTTCTAACTCAATAATGTGGTTCGGGTCTTTCACATATTTACGAAGTACAGATATGTGAAACACATTATGAACACGAGACATACTCGGAGGTAACGCGAGTCTATAGGCTATATTACCTACTCGGTCAAGAATTTGAAATGGACCAATAAATCGTGGATTGAGCTTTCCTCTCTTCCCGAATCTTGTAACTCCCTTCCATGGGGCAACACGCAACAATACATGATCCCCAATACTAAATTCCACGTCCTTTCGATGAAGATCCGCATAACTCTTTTGTCGATCTTGTGTGCGCTTTTTGTATACGTTGTCGAATCATTTGGATCTTTTTCGTGAGTCATACGTACTCAACTCGGGTCCCAATAATGTTGCTTCACCCACCTCGTCCCAACATACTGGAGAGCGACACTTTCATCCATACAATGCTTCAAATGGGGCCACACCAATGCTTGTCTGATAACTGTTGTTATAGGAGAATTCCACCAATGGTAAATACTTATCCCAACTCCTTTTGAAGTCTAGAACACAGAGTCTTAATAAATCTTCAAGAGTTTGAATAGTCCTCTCTGATTGTCCATCCGTTCGAGGATGGTATGCCGAACTAAATCGTAACTCCGTGCCCATAGCTTTTTGCAAGCTAACCCAAAATCTTGAAGTAAATCTTGGGTCACGATCCGAAACTATGGATACTGGCATTCCATGCAATCTCATAATCTCATTTACATATATATGAGCAAGACGTTGAAGGGAATAACTCTCCCGTATCGGTAAGAATTGAGCAGACTTGATTAATCTATCAATAATAACCCAAACAGCATCGATGCCTTGAGAAACCGTAGGAAGACCCGTAAAAAATCCATGGTAATGTGTTCCCACTTCCATTTCAGAATCTCAAGTGGTTGCAATGGACCCTTAGGTACTTGATGCTCCGCCTTTACACGTTAACAAGTTAAACACGTCGAGATAAACTTTGCAATCTCTCTCTTCATATTGTTCCACCAAAATGTATGTCGAAGATCACAATACATTTTGGTACTTCCAGGATGGATCGAAAATGGTGTATTGTGTGCCTCCATCATAATCTTGTACTTCAAATCAGAGTCGTTAGGAACACAAAGTCTGGACTGGACTCAAAGTATTCCTTCTTCATCGATTTTCGCTTCCGGAATAGCACCTTCTTGTACTTTCTTCTTCATACGATCGCCTCCCGGATTGGTGGCTCGAAAGCAACCTTAACTTTTTCTATTAAAGTTGGCTCTATGCATATACTTGACATCATCGCACTCGTTCCTGCATATGATCTTCTACTCAACGCGTTAGCTACCACGTTCTCTTTTCCATGATGGTATTGAATAGCGTGGTCGTAATCTTTCAACAACTCGAGCCAACGTCGTTGCCGCATGTTGAGTTCCTTTTGAGTGAAGAAATATTTGAGGCTTTTATGGTCTGGATATATCTCCACTTTCTCCCCATATAGATAGTGCCTCCAGATCTTTAGCGAAGAAGATCGGCCGCTAACTCTAGATCATGAGTAGGATAATTCCTCTCATATTCTTTAAGTTGTCGCGAGGCATAAGCTATGACTTTCCCACGTTGCATGAGAACACATCCTAACCCTTTGCTCAAGCATCACTGTAGATAACAAATCCATCCGAACCAGATGGTATTGTTAGAACAGGTGCCAAAATAAGTCTCCTCTTAAGCTCTTGGAAACTCTTCTCGCATTCCTCGCTCCAAACGAATTTTGTATCCTTCCGAAAGTTATTGAAGTTAATGGAGTAGCGATTCGAGAAAACCCTTCCACTAATCTCCCGATAATAATAACTAGCTAGCCCAAAAAGCTACGTATTTTTGGCCACCGACTTTTGTTGTTCTAACTTTGTATTGCTTCAATCTTCGATCGGGTCGACAGATACTCCATGTTTAGACACCACATGCCCAAGGAATGCTACTTCCTCAAGCCGTAACTCGCATTTCTTCAACTTGGCATATAGCTTGTTTTCACGAAGCCTTCGAGTACCAACTTCAAATGGTGCTCATGATCATCACACGGCTTTTGGAATATATGAGAATGTCATCAATAAAGACAACAATGAACCGATCTAAATAGTCCTTGAATACTCGGTTCATCATATCCATGAAAGCCGCAGGAGCATTAGTCAATCCAAAAGACACGACTAAGAATTCATTGCCCGCATCGAATATCCTCGCGTCTTTGAATATCTTCGCTTCTAATCTTCACCGATGATATCCGTAATCTAAGATCGATCTTTGAAAAGAATTGTGCTCCTTGCAACTGGTCAAACAGGTCATCAATACGAGGTAGCGGATACCTATTCTTGATGGTAATATGGTTCAATTCTCGATAGTCAATACAAAGTCGCATACTCCCGCCTTTTTCTTTCTTTAATAAAACAGAGCACCCCAAGGAGATGTACTGGGGACGAATGAAACGATGTCCAACAACTCCTCGTAGTTGGACCTTTAACTCTGAAGTTCAAATGGAGCCATTCGATATGGGGTTTTAGAAATGGGCTTTGTACCGTGCTCAAGATCAATAAAGAATTCAACTTCACGCTCGAGGTAGACCGAAGTTCTTCAGAAACACGCCAGAAATTTACTAACAACAGGAATATTATTCAAATCTGACGTGTCTTTATTCAAATCCATAACATGGGCTAAGAAAGCTTGACATCCGTTTTTCAATAAACGAATAGCTTTATGACTAGATATGACAGTGATTGATTTTAATGGTTTAGTTGCTTGAATTCGTACAACAAGTTGGTTAAGAATATGAAAACTAATAACCTTACGAAAGCAATCAATTTTGGCATGATGAGTAGTTAACCAATAAATCCTTAAAATCACATCAAAAGCAAGTATCTTTAAAGAGATAAGGTCAACAGGTAATGTGATGGTGCCAACTTGGATCAAACAAGATTTATAAATAGTGGATGTGATGAAAGTTTCTCCTAATGGAGTCTCCACAGATAAATCAAAGTCTAATTTCTCCGGAGTCAAGTTTAAACGTTGAGCACAAGTAGGAGAGATAAATGAATGGGTAGCACCGGTATCAAGTAAGGTATAAACTTCGCAAGAATTAATGATTAGCTCACCCGTGATCACCTCGTTTGGGTTCCTCGATTTTGACCAATCACAACAAACGCTTCTTCCAGAACCGCTGACTTCGACTTTTCTCGGGGATGACCTTTTGAGTCACCGTCCCCCCTCGGACTTGATTTTCGCCATCAGATAATCTCGAGCGATATGTCCTTCCTTTCCACAATTATAACATACCTTGAATTGTTCAGTGAGCGGTTTGGATCGATATGTCCCTCTTTCAGATTTTTAGTATATGATGACCGGTGGTCGTTCTCCTCCCTTAGAAGCAGCTTTCTTTGGCTACCGACGTCTTCACATGGTCATTCTTGAATCTCCTCTTTTTAAAATCTCCTCCCACTCACTTCTTCTATTCTCACGGCCATGACTACCACCAGAGTGGTTACCATTTTTGTCCGTCTTTTTCTTTCTCCACACGGTTATCATTATTCATTGACTTCTATCTCCAAGATGATCCTGGTTGTGATCCCTAGGTCGACCGCATTTTCGTTATCTCGCTTCTAACAATTGAGCCTCGCTGACAACATCCGAATAGAGAGAAAATTTATAAGAAATGAGATATCGACGTATGCCGGTTTCAAACCTCTCGTAAACATCCGCCATACGTTCCTCATTCTCCACCAAACGAGGTGCAAACCGACAACTCGCAAACTTTGCCTCAGATCGGGACACCGCCATGTTATTTTGTTCCAGTCTAATAAACTCCACTTCCTTCATATGATGAATACTTTCAGGAAAGTACTTGTCATTGAATAGTTTCTGAAATGTCTCCCAATACATGCTGAGTGCAGCTAGATGGGTACGCTTCACAGATTCCCACCAGTAATCTGCCTCATTACGGAACATAAAAGTAGCGAATGGAACCTTCTGTTCTTCCGTGCATCCAAAGACATCGAATATCTTGGTAATTTGTTTGACCCGCGTCTCCGCCTTAATCGGATCTGGCTTTCCCCAGAATTATGGTGGTCCCAACTCTTTGAACTGCTTGGCCGTGACAAATCGTGCATTGTTATCATTTCCACTTGTATTTTGTGCACGAGTCTCCCTCGTCTGATTTTGCATGAACTGCAAAAAACTTCTAAACATCCCGTCGTTCATCATCCGCAGTGGCGTTGTTCACGGGAGGAACATTGTCACCGCCGACGTTCTCCTTATTGGTGAGTACAGGCGTCTCCATGGTCTCATTTACTCCACTGTTAACATTCTCAATTGACATTCTCAAATACTGCCATAAAACAAGGGTTAACTAAAGAAATCAACATATCACATAATATCCCTATATACTGACCAACTAACAAATAAGCTTAGTAGGACACACTAGCAAAGGATTTACTGCTCTCCCTCCTAGTTCTATTCCCCGATCTCCGCCAGAGATCATATCCCTAAGCTCTGATACCAACTGTGACGCCCCCAAAATAGGTACACATCACCCATTCTGAGTCATCAATAACATGGTACAGAAACAACTACAATTTTATTAATACAACCCATAAACTGTGAGTTTAAATACAAATATTGTTATCTAGACAATATACATAGCCAACTAAGTCCTCATTATAATTATTGATACAATACTTTACAAAAATGGTGAGGACTACTAAAACAACTTCCTAGAACCTTCATTCCGTACCCCGACTAGTATTTATTACATTCTCGCCTCCTGAGAAGAAAAATGGAACAAAAAGGAAAATGGTGAGCTCAACTAGCCCAGTAAAGAATATTATGACTAAGATAATATAGAAAAAATTATCGTTAGTCTTCAACAGGGAAAAATCTGATAAAATACAATAGACAACAAGTTTCAGATCAATATTCGCAGCGGAAATAATAATTCATAGAAGAGTTACGTAGAGAATGAAATCTACTACTATCTATGAATTTAAAAGTCCATCATCAATATTTTATCCCTATAACATCAATCAATATACATCTTGAATCAAATATTCATCTTTGCACTACAGGCCAAAGATATTCATCAGTCGGTCATGTTCATCTCAACACCTGTTCATCTTTGCACTACGGGCCAAAGTTATTCATTATAAAATTATTTATCTTTGCACTACAGGCCAAAGATATTCAATAATATCATCATTTAGGACTGAGGATGATGAAAAATATTTTAAAGGAAACGAATCCAGTGAAACAAAAGAATAAATATCAAGGATTCGTATTTCAGCTATTTCATGTCCAAAAATACCTCATAAATAATCATAGTGAAGTAAAATTCAAGAATGATCAAAACATAGATACAATCAAAGCTAGTATCCATAATAGATATTTTGGACGAAAAGGAAAAAAAATTAATTTTTCGATGAATAATGCCGTATTCGTGAATAGTGCCGTATACGTGAATAGTAACCCCGACACAAAAAGTTCTAAATTTTATTAAAAGTTCAAACCAATATTTTGGCATAATGATATTGAAGAAAATAATATCATTTAAAAAGAAAATAACATCCCTTACCTAAAAAATAGTAGATTTCTAGTTGAAACACTAATATAGGCTATGACTTGAACTTGCACCGAGTATAGCAACACTCAAAGTATTAAAATATTCACAAGAATACGCTCAATATATCGAGAGAGAATAGAGAGAAGATTTCGGATTTTCGGTGTGATTTTCAATTCTAACCCAAGACCCTATTTATAGGAAAATGATTAGAACACCAAAGCAAAAAATTTAATATAATATTAATATATTTATCAAATTTTCTTTAGCCCACCTCTAGACATCTGATTTCAGCACGTTGCACATGTTAATGATGTCCACAAAATACAAAAAACATTTTTTATCAAAAAAATAAATAAAACTTCCAAAAATCAATTATTTCGGAACTTCAATAATTCATAATAAATAGCCCTTTTATCAGAAAAATTCGAACCACATGTCCTTTCCATAGGAAATTTCATTCTCTAAAACTTTACAGAAGAAAGTTTTTCCAAATTCCAAACAAAAATTGACCGAAATCCACAAACGGGCAATTTTACAAGCTATAATCAAATTTCGGTCAAGAATTGGGGTCTACCGACACACAAAACATGTGTTAATCATTTAATGCAACAAAAATACTCTTCCTCCTCATATACTCATATATCCCATATTTATTGTAAAAATATCACCATTATATTATTAAAATAATATATTTAAATGAATTATTTTATCAGAAAAAGATAAAATATTAATTTTCAACAATTGTCACATTAAAAATTTTCTCCATCTATATCCACATAAAATCAATATTTTCCTCATTATATAAATCAATAATTAATTATTCACAAATAATATTACAGTAATCACAATATCGACAACCTGTGCAGCTCCCAAGAAAAGAGGGCTTTCCAATAAGGATCTCTCCATCGGGCGCGTAATTAGATGACTCAAACCTCTCCTTAGATGTAACTTTCTAGATATTGCCAATAATGTTATCTAATAATATTATTCAGATAATATGAATTATTGTTCGATAATAGAAAATATATGTGTAATGACAATTATTAAAACAACAAGAATATAAAATATCAACGCAACAATTATTGAATCAATAAAATAAAAATATCGAATAAAGAATTATCGTAACAATTATCGAGTAGTGCATTCTTACGTAAGAATCAATAATTGGTGTAATACCGCAGTGCTATCGTGTGTTTTAACCACCGGATATTCCAACAAGATTAATCAGTAATAACTACGCCGTTATTTATAACCAACTTATTCTTGTGCTTTCTTCATCCAATCGCTTTTCTGTTATGGGGCCCACATATAATGCCGCAGGCTGCACAAATATTCCCCAAAAAAAATATTCCACGACCAAACGAATATTCCCCGTTAACAATGAATATTTTAAAACCACTTGCTTGTTTGAAATAATTGCGCATTTTACCCATAACTTACCACATTAATCAAATCAACCCTTACTATTTCAAGATAATAAATAAAGAAAATTTAATTTCATTAAATAATAAGTTGGGGTCTTACAAATATAGTATTCTATATGTGCATGCTTATAGTATATATATTATATATTATGCAAACATGCTTCGCATGTTAATTAATATGACGCGTATTATATATATATACATATATATATATATATATATGTGTGTGTGTGTGTGCGCTCGCGCGCGCATGCGTGCTAAACAAGATGAGACAAATTAATAACAAATCCCTCAAATATTTTATATTAAGTCCTAAGTGTTCAAAGATATTTGGAATATCGAACGTCGCCTTCTAGCATGATAAAAAATAATAGAGTATCAATTAATTATTATAAGTTTGTTGTGTCACCACAAGGCTTATCTTAATTCTTTGAGATGTTAATTTTATCACATTTGATGCTTATAAAAAAAATAAAATTGAACAATATTGTTTTGTTGTGTCACCACAAGGACAATGTTTTTCTTTTTTGAATATATGGAGTGCTAGGTTGGACTTAACTTCGATAATTTTGATTTGGATGTGCCACCACTTGATCAAAATAATCTAAGAGACAAAATACAAGGAGTTGCATAGTTGATGTAATTGACAAGAGTTGTCTACCTATTTATTTATATATAGTTTGTTGTGTCACCACAAGGCTATATACATTTGAAATGGGATCCTTATTCTCACTAGCAAATCTTTAATTAGATTTTATCGAACTATATAAGTGAGGGTAATATAGTTTGATGAAAATAGTGGGAGATACCAATTTAAAACAAGACCTAATTTATTTTGGTAATTAATAAAAGAATGTATGCTAAAATATTGTTAATTACAAATTCATTTACAGAATTTTATAATGTCTAAATTACTATCACTGTGAAGCATATCAGATGCTATTTAACCAGACCAAATTAAATGGATTGGTTAAGGAATTTGAGAATAGTTCTCATGACTAAAAAGCTATCTTATGTCCTTAATACGCCTATCCCTGCAATGGTTGCAGACAATGCCTCTGAGGAAGAGATTGCTACTTTTAGAAAGTGGCAAGATGATGCACAGTTGGCTCAATGCATCATGCTCGTATCCATGAGTAACGAGCTTCAGTGTCAGCATAAAACTATGGATGCTCCTACTATATTCCTGCACGTCAAGTAGTTGATGGTGAGGAAAGTAGGACTAATAGATATCAAATATCTAAGGAGCTCTTCTGATCTAGAATAACTGATGACACTATAATTCAGATAAAAGTCCTTAACATAATCAATTTGATTAATCAATTAGGACAACGAGTTTTGTCATGGATGGAGAGTTGAGCCAAGATTTGATCTTGCACTCACTCCAGGACTCCTTTCACAATTGTTGTGAATTTTTCATATGAACAAGCTAGATATCAGCCTCGCTGATTTGCTTAAAATGTTGAAAAAATGTTGAGAGTCACTTTCCAACCAAGAAAGACCATGTCTTACTGGTAGGGGCCAACAAATCTTCTAAAAAGAAGAACGATTCAAAGAAGGCAAATAGAAAGACAAAAACAAAGGATAATAAGAACAAAACTGATACGGATAGCAAAGAAGTTTGCTTCCACTGCAATAAGCCTAGACATTGGAAAGAAAACTACAAGAAGCATCTTGTAGAGGCTAACTAGAAGAGGCTTAGTGAAGCTTCGGTTACAAATATAGTTTTTGTTCATGATTGAAATAAATTTTTCTTTAAGTCAAGGTTCTACTTGGGTATTGGATACCGGCTTTGGTTATCATAAATATAGATTTATGAAGGGACCAAGCATAAGTAGAAAGCTAAACAAAGGATAAGTAATCATATGTCTGGTAAATAAAGCAAAGGTTGCTGCATTAGCCATAGGAACTTATAGTTTAGCAATGCCTACGGGCAAATCTATTAAGTTAATAAGTTGTTATTGTATTCTAGTACTTGTTAGAAACATTATTTCTATTTTGTTATTGGACAATGAAATCTTTGGTATTATATTTAAGAACAATTATTGTTTTATTTATAATAATTATGTTTTGTATAGAACTGAAATATTACTTAATAGATTTTGTATACTTGACTTAAGTGAAAATAATTTTGCAAATTGAACAAACTAGTATATGAAAAGGAGATGATCATTCAAAGAGTTGAATGTATGTATTTGCTGAAATACAAGTGTGAATTATTTGAAAGGTTCAAAGAATTCATAAATAAAACAAATTGGCAAAGTATTAAGATTCTTTGATTAGATCAAGGAATAAATACTTGTGCAATAAGTTATTAGATCATCTCAAATGGTTTTCTCACAATGGACGCCTCCTGATACGCAATAATTGATTGGTGTATCTGAAAGGAAAAATCGTAACTTGTTGGAAATGGTGCGGTCCATAATGATTTTACTGACATTCCAGTGTCCTTCTTGGATAATGTCCTAGAAATGGCTGCATATCTACGAAAAAGGTAACCTCAAAATTCGACCACAAGACTCCATAAAAGTTATGGACAGGAAGGATTCCTAATTTTAAGTAAGTTAAGATAAGGGGTTGTCAAGATTATGTGAAAAGATTTCAAAGGATAAGCTTGGGACAAGATTTGACAAGTATAGATTTGTGGGACATCCTAAAGTAAGTTTAGGATATATGTTCTATAATCCTACTTAGAAAAAAGTGTTTGTTGCGAAAAACACGATGCCTTCTAAGATAAAGATGTTTTTCATTGAATGGGCTAGTGGGAGGATAATAGATCTTGAAGAGTTCGAGAACCACAAAACATTATAAGTCAAATAAGAGGAACCTGTAAATAGACCTATTGTACCACAACCGAATCGTAAATCTGGAATAGTACCAAAGATACCTAGGAGGTATAAATTCATCATAGATGATGATGATGATGAGATACACATCATAGAAGATGATGATCTAGTTACATACGATAAGGTAAGAGTTGTAGACACTCATAGAAATGGATTGAAGCGAGCTTCTCAAAAATGGAACATTCGTTTTGATGAAACAAAACAAAAGAGTTTGATTTTATCACAAATAAGAATGAACCTAGTGTGTACAAAAGGGTCAGTGGAAGTACTGTGACATTCCTAATATTATATGTTAATATACTATGGATAAAGAATGACATACTAATGCTACAATCAGTAAAGATAAAGTTTTCTAAACATTCCTCCGTGAATGATTTGGGAAGAGTATCTTAATTGGGGATACAAATCTATATAGATAGATTTAATAGGATGCTCGACTTAACCCAAAAAATGTATATTCATTTGATGCTAAAGTCGTTTAGCATGTCAAACTCCATGGGATATCTCATATTGATGAGTCATAGAGTGTATCTCTCTTAATAGTCCCCATAGACTCATAAAAGAGAGATCGCATGAGTAATTATCATGTATGTAATGAAATGTACGAGACCTGATGTTAATTAGTCATATTCTGGATAAGTTTACCGAGAGTCAGTGAAAAAACATCTTAAAGTACTTAACTGGCACTAAGAATGTGATCATATTCATGGTGGGTCTGAATTAAAACTAGAGGGCTTAACAGACTCAAGTTTTTCAAACAGACCAAGACGACAAAAAAAAATCCACTTTAAGGTAAAGGGTTACCTTGAACAGTGGTGCAGTGAATTAGAAAGGTTTCAAACAGCAAATAATTATTGGTTTAGTGATAAAGACAAAGTATATAGCTATAAATGAAGTTGCAAGTTTATTGTTTGGATGAAAAGTTCATTACAGAACTAGGAATAGTTCCTAAGTCTCATCTTGGATCTAAACATTTGTTGTGGCACTTTCATTTGATTATAGGAATTATTGAAAGATGGGAAATCACTATAGAGATAGTGGAGTCTCAAGAACAACATTAAATATCCATTAACTAAAGCTTATCCAACAACAGGATGAGATGCCATGGCAATTGGCTTTAGTGCAAGTGGGAGATTGAAAGTAGTATGCACACAAGCCAATCATGTTTGATGATAAAGCATATACTTTGTAACAATCTTATTCATTTATTAATAAAAAGTATTAATTTATTAAAGGCTTTTAATTATCTACATGATGTTGTTTTATAATATGTGATAAACCTATAGTTTTAAGCAATGCATTTAGAATAATGATGATGATCATTCTAATGAGATCTAAATTCTTAGAAAGCTTAAAACTAAAATAGTTCTCAATCGTTGGATTACTAAATTGGGGATTAGTGAATACGGATAGATTAATATATACGTTGCTTGCTCATTAGATGAGGATGATTGATTCATGATCATTTGTGTGGAGACACTAAAGCAAGTATGTAGGTGCTTATTAGAGAATAAGTTCACTGAACATGGCTCGCTAAGGAATACCTAATGGAGTTTTACTTGCCTATCAATAGAAATTCTTGTAGTGATAGTAGTACAAGTGATCATTGGACTTGAGATCATCATAGTATCTTGTGTATGATGAGTTATACTTTGACTTATTCCTTAAGACCCTTAGGGTATATCAAAGGGTATGCTTGGGTATAATAAGTTGTACATGGAGATAATGTATGATCAATAAAAATCTACCACTTCTAGTAAAAGAAGAGAAATGTCATATGTGATTCGATAAATGACAACCCAGTGAGTCCTTGGTCAATATGAGAATGAAATTAGAAAGGAGTTTCTAATTTGCATTATTTGAGTTGTGCACTTAAGAGTCGAAATACATATAATAAAATAAAATAAGACTTGATGAGTAATTTCATGTCTTATATTTAATTGGGACATTGTATGGTGGAAGGATTGAATTGCATTTTGAGAACTATTTACTCAAAGGTTTTTTATGATTAATGTTGAAATCTATATTATCCGGAAAGTCATTGATCGCTAGGAAGGCTTATCCCTATTGTAGAATAAATATTATTTATTTAAATAAATTAATTATTTAATTTATTTATTTAAATAAGATTAGAATTGTTCTAATTGATTTATTCATAACCGGTTTAATATGGAGAACCTAAAGGGTCACACCATAAAAGGAAGAATAATTATTTAAGAATTTAATGGCATAATCGTAATAATAAGTTAAATATATTTAATTTAATCTATGGTGATAGAATAAATTAAATAGCTTAATATTTATTATTTAATATTTTGGAAATATTAAATATAAATTAATAAGAGAAGTCTTATTATTATTATTACTATTATTATTTTTTTAATTTCTAAAGGAGTTTAGGAATTAATTAATAAAAGTACTCTTAAATATCCTAATAAGATTAGGAGGCTAATTAATTAAAAGAGTTTAATTAATTAATT
Source organism: Panax quinquefolius (assembly GCA_020205615.1). Taxonomy (NCBI): domain Eukaryota; kingdom Viridiplantae; phylum Streptophyta; class Magnoliopsida; order Apiales; family Araliaceae; genus Panax; species Panax quinquefolius. The sequence continues at coordinate 13,205,209 of CM035168.1, read as the reverse complement.
CTAATAAGATTGGGAGCCTAATTAATTAAAGGAATTTAATTAATTAAGATAAAACTCAATTCTTTAATTGTTAAGGAGGGTTGCCCACATCTATAAATAAGAGGAGTCTTATTATGGGTGTGTGTGGTTGATACTTTCACAACACGTGAATACGTGATTCCAATTGTTGGAGAGTACGCTCTTTTTCTATGAGAGATAAAAAACTAGGGTTTTGCCAAACACCCATTTTCTTGAATCTTTCTTCTTCCTTGGTGGATCACCTCTAGAGGCCAAACAATTGGGTAGCTAACATTGATCAAAGAAAGAAACCAATCCCGGTGGATTTAAGTTGAACGCGAAAGGATTTGGAGGTGAACTTGTACATGAGGAAGCTTGAATCTTCAAGGGTATGATTCTTGTTCTTTATCTTTTCGTTTAATTAATAATTATGCATAAAGGATGATCCAGGTATATGGTTTGTAAAATTTCAAAACTTAAATTTTTTCACATTTCCGCTTATTTATGCAATTTGATTGCGTTCATGAATATTACAAACCTAACACAAACTCCCAGTTCATTTTCTCAATATCATGGTTTCTCCATAAAATTTTGACTTGAGGTATAACCTTTAGCGTGAAATATGTTCCTTCTTATCCAAGATCTTGACATGTACCTCCTTTTACGTTAAATCTTCGGCTATCTCGTCTGGTTCTAATTCAATAATGTGGTTTGGGTCTTCTACATATTTACGTAGCATAGATATATAGAAAATATTATGACATTGAGATATGTTTGGCAGTAAGGTGAGTCTATAGGCCAGAATTCTTACTCGATCGAGGATTTCAAATGGACTAATAAATCGAGGGTTGAGCTTTCCTCTCTTTCTGAATCTCATAACTCCTTTCCATGGAGCAACACGTAACAATACATGTTCTTCGACATTGAATTCCACGTCCCTTGTATGAAGATCAACATAACTCTTTTGTCGATTTTGTGTTATTTGTATACGTTGCCAGATCATTTAAATCTTTTCTGCAGTCATACGTACAAACTCTGGGTCTGCTGCTTGAGCAACTTTGACTTTATCGATTAAAGTCGGTTCTACTCGTATATTTGTCATCTTCGCGTGGGTCTCTGAAGTCTTTAACTATATCTCCATCTTTTGTAAGTCATACAAAATGGGCCTTTGTGTTGCCAATATCGCACTAATACCCGCACATGATCTTGTACTCAACGCGTTAGTTATCACGTTCGCTTTTCCAGGATGGTATTGGATGGTATGGTCATAATCTTTCAATAGCTCAAGTCAATGTCGTTGTCGCATGTTAAGTTCATTTTGGGTGAAGAAATACTTGAAGCTTTTGGAGTATATTAAGATGTCATCAATAAAGACAACCACGAAATGATCCAACTATTCCTTAAATATTTGGTTCATCATGTCCATGTAGGCAGCATGGGCATTGGTTAATGTGACACCCCCAAATTCGAGTACTTCCATTTCCGCGGGGTTTGGTGTTCACTGTATAAATATCATCTATCTATCTACCCATAATAAATGCAAATCATGCAAAAGATAGAAATAAATCTTCCCCTTATGGGGTTACAACATCTGAATAATAACCAATACAATCCCAGGTTAAACTAACCTCAAACATCTGTGCGGAATCATAAATAAACAACAAGTCTTAAACAACATCAAGTCTGAAAACATAAATACATAATCACATAAACAACAAGTCTTCATCACTTGTTAATCTTTCCTTTGCATTTACTAGTGGAAGGCTCGTCGGATCTTTCGTTCTTAACTGCAATGTTATTATTACGCAAGAGTGAGCACAATTGCCCACAAGTATAACAATACAACAATAAAATAATAACATGCGAATGAATCAAAGGCTTCTGAAATAGGAAAACTTGGCTTTTGAATCAAGAATGAATAACAAGAATCAAAAGAACTTCTGAGGGTCATAAGACCTTGAACTATGTCCTAGGTTGTCAAGTGTTTATACTTGAAACCTTTAACATTCATAAGACTATGGACTCTTCTTCTCGTACTTAGGGAGATCAGTCCTTAGTACCATATCATGCATTAATATCTTAATGCTAACGATAAGTAATCCCCCTATCTGTGGTTGTTCATCTCTGGGTTTGACATTAGAGTCCATAGCAAAGGAAGTTTGGTTTGGATAATTTAACAAGGGTTCTGAAATTTAGAACGCTCATCAACTATGGACTAGTCGAATCATTAAGGGTTCGCTAGTCTAACAAGGTTCAAAAGTAACTGATATTTAAATCGAATCAATAGATATACAATAGAATAAGTATTGTATAACAGAATTATACTTTGAAAGATTAATATACTTTAATATAACAAAATGGACTTGATCAATAATAACGAGAATTTGCTCGATGTAAAGAGATAAACTTATATAATGATAACAAGTAGGGTTAGGAAACTTGCCTCGTACATAGATTACACGTTAATTTATACATATTCCTTGATTTAATCCTACATACCATTTATGTAGTGCCCCCAAATCCGGGTATCTTCCAACCCGACAGATGGTGCTATACTATACAAACTTTCATACATTCATTCCATTAAAAAGTCTCAAAGAACGAACATAACGTCTATATATTAAAGTAATATTTACATTTCCTGTGTTCTATACCGAATTATAAAGGTTCTTTGTCATAATATTCATTACATTACAACAATAGACCTATATTATTACAAGAGGCGACTTAATAATCGCTTTAGCTTTTCCTTTATCCTTTTCGATCCTTTGGACGTTCAAATATAATTGCATTCATATGGTTCAAGCAAGAGTGAGCATAACTAGCTCAGCAAGTATAACAATTTCAATAACAACATGCTTGATACATATGAATCGTATATCTTCGATAACTGAACAATAGTTATGAAGTACTATTGATAATTCAAAATAACACTTCATCTTTCTTTCAAAATGTTTCACAATGAATAATATTCAGTAAAACATTCACTCCGGTCAAAGACCTCGAGTATTCATTCTTTCTTTGAAAAGGACAACCCGGAACTAAGTTCATAAGCCCGGTATTACTTACAAGCACTTCTAGGTGACCAGCCTATTGTACTCTATATTGATCAACACTACATCCATTAAACATATGTACGTTTAATCATTTGGCAACCTCACGTGCCTGTCGTTTTACCGACAAAACTTTTGTTTAACATTTCAGTCTTCTTTTGAAAACCATATCAAGTAGTTGACAAAAGATAATCACATTTGATAACAAATGAATAGATTATCAACAATTCACTCAATATGTCAAGTCTAGACAAAAGAACTGGCTTTAACTTCATTGTACTTCAATTCATGCGTAAGGATACATGAACTTCAAGAACTTGTTCAGATTGAATCGAGACAAGAGTTAGAATACTTGCTTTTTAAGCGTCTGCTACTGAGATAAATACTTTACGTTCAAGTCTTTTCAAGTCTCTACAATACATGATCACATAATGCCTTACATTAGGTCATATATAATCAAGTATGTATATGAGTATATCTTACCCTTCATCTCAATCTAATTGTGTATTAGATTCATTTGCTATTCATTCCGGTTTATCATTATATTTACATTCATATTTGACTAGGTTATCTCAACCTTTACTCATTACTCTTAAGGTCTAACAATGTTTTAATAATGTTACTTCAAGTTCCTTAAGGTAGGTTTACTTCAAACTAATTACATTTTCTTGCTTTGCATTCATGTCTATTCTTCACTATCTTCCATCAAAGATCTGGCGGCTACGGCCCAACTTTATAACTTCTGACTCATATTTGCGCAACATGAAGTTAACAATATGGAGTCCGGACTTGGTATTGTATACATGAGTCCTTACTTAATGGGTCGCCATTTGGCCACGAAGTTTCGAGATGTCATGGTCCTGTACATGGCGTTACGACGCCACAAACAGTACTAAGGTTCGCGTTAGTACTATGAGTTTTCGCAGGTGCTCGGACAGGACATTCGGCGTTGCTTGACATGACCAATTTGTCTATGGTTGGCCATGGCATGGCCAACTCTGTGCACCAGAAAAAAAAAAATTCAATTTGTGAAATTTTGTGAACTTCCCAGACGCATAAATCCTTCGTTATAAGTCCGAATTGGCTCGTTCAAAAGCCCACGGTTCACAAATTACGTAATCTACGTGTTATGCAAGAATTTTATCTATTCGACTTATTTTGCTAAAAATTTACCTATTGGTTCATTTTTAACGTAAACGATAAACGTTCGTGAACGTTCAACGATCGTTTCTTCGTTCTAAGTCAGAATTCGCTTATTTTTGAGTCCGCAACTCTTAAATGACGAACATGACTTGTCTCCATTGGAAAATAACCTTTCCGAGTTCAAACTCAAAATTTGACTTCTAATTCGGGAATTTCACGAATTCGACGATTATCGTCTAATCGTGCGATTTCTGGCAAATCTTCATTCTTATGATTTGTTCAACATTACAAATGAATTCCATTCATCATGTGAACATCTTAATATACTTATACCAACAACTTATACACATGGTTGGATTTTGACTTTATTTCTTCATAAGCTCATAACTTGATAAATTATAAACTACTTATGAACTTATCATTCATGACTTATGATAATTAAAGTTTCTCAAGCATCATACCTATATGTTCTCAACATATAGCTTTACTTATGTATACTTGATACATATGATAATACTAGTTCTTTTTCTTCCATATTACTTCACTAATAAACTTATTACAAGTTCATAATACTTTCACATAAGTTTATAACTTATGCTAGCTTAAATGACTTATTACCAACTTATATGGCTTAATTTCATTACTTACACATACTTCTTTTACTTTTATCATTCATGTTCCTTAATCCAAACTTTTCTTATCAACCTATCATGATAGAGATAGAAGATAATTGGAGAAGGAGTCTTACATTTGAAGTCTTTGGTAAATAGTCTTCTTCTTCTTATATAAGTAGCTTATTTGCAACTTAATCTTCCTAACAATTAAGCACTTTGAGAGAGAGTGTTTGGATTATTTGAACAACTATTAAATGACTTGCCAACCTTCACTATTTATAGAATTCCTAAAGTTAGGGCAATTTAGTCAATTCCATCATCCCACCTCCTTTTGCACCTCCTTACTTATTCATTACTTGCAAAAGGCACAAAACCTATCCCTTGCTTGGTCATTACTCATTTAACTTGGTTACCACTTAACTTGGTCACCACTTTTAATACTTGGTAACCACACATTTACCACATTAATATGGTTTACCTCATGGGTTTGCCAACTCATGGATTCTAGCTTGGGCTTGGATTACATAAATCCTTGGGCTTTGCTTTAACAAACACTCACTTGCTTATTAATTCAATAATTGGGCCTTAACCTTAATTGACTTGGGCTTGTACAAAATCCTAACCAATCTTTACAAGTCCATTAATATTACATAATACATATACATATAGTTTATGCATCATTCTCGTATTCTATTTCATATAGAATTTATATACGATAATTCATCCTTTATACAAACTCGTATAATACTTCGTATTACACTTGTTTTCATCCCTTTGCACAATACCAAAGTATTGTACAATTATTACTTTACTCATTCCTACTTCGCTTTTCTTAACGTTTATAACTTAAGTCCGCAAGCGAAATATTACGTTTTCCATAACTAGATTATTATTACATAATCCATCTTACCTTAATATTCTATCATTACGTATTTCTCGGAAATTCAAAAATAACTCCCGAGCAAATACCGATAAATAGTGTTTTTCAGAAAATTTCTCAAAAAACTTTCATTTTCGTCTTAGAAATTCAAACACTTTAATTCCTTCACGTAGCTCAAATACTACGACATTCCAATATCAATAAGTTATAGAATGACAACCATCTTGATAACACATAGAATATAATTTTATTATTATTTTTTAATTTAATAAAATCATTTTACAATAAGATCCGAATTTCTTGGTCGTTATAATTTACATTCACAATACCAGTCAATTATAACGTAACTAGTCATCACAAATTCATTCTCTTTGTCTAACTTTGATTATGACCATACCTAGTCAAATTACTACATTCATTGACACATAATTTACACTTTATGAACAATAAGCTAACTATGTGTTCAATAATTCAATTCGCACATAATTATGTTATTAATATGTTAAGAATTTATCTTAACGTCTCGTTATACGTCTAACATAATTTTATGTTCCTTATATTTGATTACTATCACATTTCTGGACTTGAAAATTTAAAAAAAAATTATTTCTGGACAATCTGTTAAGTGGCGCTGCGGCGCCACCATCAGGCTTAATCTCGGCGCCACCTATTTTCATCTATATTGTTATGACTACGCTACTTTTTGTATGGATCTGATCTTAAATACTATAATATGAAGAAGTAGCCTTGAGTAGGCCTCGAAGAAGCCCAGAAAGAAAGAGAATTGGGCCTTCTATAAGCCCACCATTTCTGAACCTTATCTTTCAGTGCAAAAACTCACAAAACTTCTCCAAACTCGAAAGAACTAAAATTTGGATAAGCAACGGCCAACAAGGCGGCACATTCTTCTTCCTTCTTTTCCTATCTGCGTTTTCAATTCTCAGGAGCTCTTTAGTAAGCTTTCTCTCTCCTCCCTATTTTTTTCTCTCTTTGGTTAAATATCTTTTCTGCACAAAACACATAAGAATAGCTACATACTGTTGCAATCCTCTTTCAATTTATCTCTATCTGTAAAGCATGTATAATCTCTGTTAGAAGATAAAAAAGGGTATTTTATGGATTTAATAGTGCCCACACAGCAAACCCATGAAGGGTTATGCTCATCTCAATGTGTGGATGGGGAGAGCAGAAATAACTATACTTTTGGGTCTAAAGTTAGGGTCAGAGTTTCTTCCAATATTGGTTCAGTGAAGGTATTTGTGGGGCACAAAGCTAGCTTTCTTGTTCTTTCTGGTGGAAATGGTAATCAGTTGAGAAAAAAAGAGGGGTTTCACAAGCCAAGGCGAAATCGGGTTTTTGCCATTTCAAAGATTGAAAGTTTTAGTTCAAATGGGCAGTGGTCTAATGTTGATACCAGCTCACAAGGGCAATTGAGTGGAGGTAGCTCGAGCTCGAGTCAGTATTATTCTTCGCGTAATTTTGAAGAGTTTGAGAGTAATAATCACCTTCGTAGATTGGTTAGAAATGGGGATTTAGAGGAGGGTTTTAGGTATCTAGAGAACATGGTTTATCGGGGTGATATCCCTGATATTATTCCTTGCACGAGTTTGATTCGTGGATTTTGTCGACTTGGGAAGACTAAGAAGGCTACTAGGGTTTTGGAGATTATTGAGGAGTCCGGTGCTGTTCCAGATGTTATAACTTACAATGTGCTTATTAGTGGGTACTGCAAGTCAGGGGAGATTGATAATGCCCTAGAGGTCTTGGACCGGATGAGTGTTGCTCCAGATGTTGTTACTTACAATACCATTTTGCGTAGTTTATGTGATAGTGGGAAACTGAAACAAGCAATGGAAGTTCTTGATAGACAGTTGCAAAAGGAGTGTTATCCTGATGTGATTACGTACACAATTTTGATTGAAGCGACTTGCAAGGAAATTGGGGTAGGGCAGGCAATGAAGCTGTTGGATGAAATGAGTAGTAAAGGTTGTAAGCCTGATGTTGTTACTTATAACGTCCTTATCAATGGGATTTGCAAGGAAGGGAGGTTGGATGAAGCAATCAAATTCTTGAATAACATGTCATCATATGGGTGCCAACCAAATGTAATTACCCACAATATTATTCTGCGTAGCATGTGTAGCACTGGGAGGTGGATGGATGCTGAGAAACTTTTGACCGAGATGCTTCGCAAAGGGTGTTCTCCTAGTGTTGTTACCTTTAACATCTTGATTAATTTCTTATGCCGGAAGGGATTATTGGGCCGAGCAATTGATATTTTGGAGAAGATGCCTAAACATGGATGTACTCCAAATTCGTTGAGTTACAATCCTTTGCTTCATGGATTTTGCAAAGAAAAAAAGATGGACAGGGCGATTGAATATTTAGAGATTATGGTGTCTAGAGGGTGTTACCCTGATATTGTGACCTATAATACTATGCTCACGGCTTTATGCAAAGATGGAAAAGTTGATATATTGCGGTTGAGATTCTTAATCATCTAAGCAGCAAAGGTTGCTCTCGGTTTTGATCACTTACAATACAGTGATTGATGGGCTCTCAAGGCGGGAAAACCGATCGCGCTATAATGCTGTTGGAGGAGATGCGAGGAAAGGGTCTCCAACCTGATATAATTACTTACTCTTCACTTGTTGGAGGACTTAGCCGAGAAGGAAAAGTTGATGAAGCTGTTAGTTTCTTTCATGACTTGGAAGGACTGGGTGTCAGGCCTAATGCTATTACCTACAATTCTGTCATGCTGGGGCTCTGTAAGGCTCGTAAAACTGATCATGCCATTGACTTCTTGGCTTATATGGTATCAAAGGGATGTAAACCTACTGAAGTTACATACACTATTCTTATTGAAGGCTTGGCTTATGAAGGTTTCGCTAAGGAGGCTTTGGGGATTTTGAATGAATTGTGCTCCAGGGGAGCTGTGAAGAAAAGTTGTGCTGAGCAGATGGTGGTCAAGATATAAGATTGTAATGTATTATGTCACTTGCTCTTCAGTTTTGATTACTTTATTTTGTTATGATACCTCACAAGTCTAATAAGCTATTCTCTTCTCTTTTACGAAGCTTATGATCTTCTTGCAACAAGCCTGTAGTCCAAATCAGTTTTGTTGACTAGTTTTCTTTGTATCGGGTTTGGATTTGAAATTCAGTTTGTACCTTATGATCAGTTGTGTGTTTCGTTATCAGTCTGTTGACTTTAAGATTTTGTATATGCTGATAAAATTTTGCTTTCTCACTCCCTTCCCCTCTTGATCTCGTGAACTCTTGAAATCGTAAATACTGGCGTTGTATACCAAAGAAAGAAAGAAAGATTATTAATGCAAATTATTGTATTCTTAAAGTTTTGTATTATTTGATGTGGAACTAGTAGTGATCAAACCCGTAAAATGCGGGGTGTGGATAAGGAAACCATACTTTACTAGGGTTAGAGTTTTGTGTTGGTTGAGGAGGAGAGAAATTCATAAAGAGTACGGTATTGATTGATTGAAGAAGAGAGAAAAATAAGTAAGCGATTGTTCGAGTAACACGTGACAGAACTATGAGGATTCAAGAGCATTCTTAAAGTCTTCAGTTTAGAGAGAATTAAAAAGTTACTTCTATTGAAATGAAGTGGGTATTTATAGAGTTTCTTGGAAAATAGTCACGTGTCTGGCACATGTCTAGGTCTTGTGTTTGGCATGTGATTTCAGGAGAAATTCCAGAAATACTCTTAGTTACTTGAGTAATGCCCAAATCATTTTGTCCTTCTAGCCACCAATTCAATCCCTCAATCAATTCCCAAAATGATTCGCCTCCACGAGCTTTCTGCCTTGGGACACGTAGAGGCTTCTCCCGGGTCATTTAATTTTTTCGATCACATGTCAACCCTAATTTGTATTTGGGCTCACATTTGACCCTTGCACGTGAGTCACGCCTTCAAAGTGATGATCGTGCAAAATATTTTGAGTATTTGAATCCTGCTTCAAATTTCTGAATAATCCGCGGAGCTTGATCATGCAAGCCTTGAAAAACAAAAATCTTATATTTCGGAAACTCTAAGAGAACTCTCCCAAGATATCTTGAAAATCATTTATCAGATTTGTTTCCAAATCTTGCTCAATCAAATTAAATCTGAAAATTTGTCAATCAGGGGATTAGTTGCAACAGTTAATAATATATATTAATTATTCATAAATTCGTAAATGAACATGCATGATAGTGACTTTAACAAATCAATGCTTAATATTGCTAAATAATGCGCGTATGTAGCGTTAATTTTTTTTATTTTTTATTTTTTATATTATTATTATTTATTTTTTCAAGAGCAAACAAATTTATTTATTTATTATTATTATTATTATTATTATTATTTAACAATCCCAATTAGACGATAAGAAGTTTGAGGAATAAGGCTCAAACTTCTTGACCAATAATTAAAGTTTTAAAACTAAACAATTTCGTAGAGATTGATTCTTGTAGAATAACAAGTTTGTTAGGATATATGCTTTGTGTTTTATCACTATTTGTATATATATATAGAAAGGAAAGGCTATGTTTCTTCTTCATGGTTGACAAGATAATACAATATTAATAGTATTGTATTAAAGAGAAGCTTGAAGAAACTAATCCAGAGAGAGAAAAAAAAATTATTCAGACTTTCTTTAAGAATCTCCTTGCAGCAATATCGGTAATCACCTTTGGATTCTCTTTAAATTATTGTTCTTAATACATAAAATTCATGTCTCTCATATTTATTTATATTTTCACAATATTCCTCCTGTTTTTCGCTATTAATTCGCTGGACAATTGTAGTGATTTCTCAATTAAGGCATAATAATATTAATTAATTGGAAAACAGGATCTGACTTGAATTATGACCTCAATTTAATTTCCTACAGGTCAAACAATGAACACAAATCATTCACACTTAATTTTCATTCTTCATCATAAGTTCTCACTAAAAAATTATCCAATAAAAAGGGTTGTCCTATGAATATTCAAGTGCTTCTAGTATGAAATAATGATCCCAAAATCACTTTTTTTTTAAACTTATAAGATCGGTGGATCTGCAATTGTATAAGATATACAATTAACTATTACTATTACATATATATATATATATATATATATATATATATATATATATATATATAAGTCCATAACAATAGGTTCTTTATAGATCTTTATCTGTAACCTTTTTGGATAGTTGATAAACTTATTGGAAATTTGAGATTGAAGCATAAATATCTGCCAAGCGGCACAACATCTAGAACTTTTTTTATTTTAATATGAGGACCCCACCATAGTCAACATATTTGTCGGTTTGTTTAACTAAAATGAATTTTTAATATTAAAATAATACGTAGAATGCGACTTGTGCAAAGGCTTGTAAAAAAAAAAAAAATCAAACCTAGCACAACCTCTTCCTAAAAAAAAAAAAAAAAAAAAATAAAAAAATCAATGGCATGCAACCTCTTTAAAACATATAAAAATCTAATAGTACTTGAAGTTTTTATTTTGCTATTTTTTATAACAATATTTGTTATTTTATAAAACAAATATATTTTATAAAAACAAATATTTTATAATAACAAATAAAGAATATAAAATATTTTATAAAACAAATATTTTATAAAAACAAATATTTTTATAATAACAAATAAAGAATATAAAATATTTTTATAAAAAATAGCAAATAAAGAATTATAAAAATATTTGTTATTTTATAATAGGATATAAAATAGGATATAAAATATTTTTATAATTCTTTATATAACAAATATATTAATTTCTTCCCATTTTAATTTAAAATATTAATTCTTTATGATATTTTATATCCTATTTTATATAACAATAGCATATATTTGTTATATAAAGAATTAACAAATATTTTATAATTCTTTATTTGCTATTTTTATAAAAATATTTTATATTCTTTATTTGTTATTATAAAATTATTTGTTTTTATAAAATATTTGTTTTTATAAAATATTTTATATTCTTTATTTGTTATTATAAAAATATTTATTTTTATAAAAATATTTGTTTTTTATAAAATAACAAATATTGTTATAAAAAATAGCAAATAAAGAACTTGTGCCACTATTTGATTTTTATATGTTTCTAAGAGGTTATCTTATTCGATTTTTTTTTTTTTTTATACATGTATGCATGTCTTCTGCATATTATTTAATATTAAAAATCGTTTTAGTTAAACAAACTGACAACATGTTGACTATGGTGGGGTCCTCTATATTAAAATAAAAGTTTACAAGTTGTGCTTAGCATTGTATATTTATGTTTCAATCTCACCTTCCAATAAGTTTATCAACTATCCAAAAAGGGTGTTAAGATAACACCCATAAAGAACCTTTATATGGAAGACTCTATATATATATATATATATATATATATATATATATATATATATATATATATATATATTATTTTAGATAATTACATGCTTTTTTCTTTCTTTCTTTTTTTTTCTTTTTTTTCTGAATATTAAAGAAAGATTTACTTTTAAGAAACTTCAAGCGGCACTTTGTTCCGATCAATCAAACAACGAACCAAGAAAGGAAGCAAGGTACCATAGTTGGACCATCCTGGGCTGGCGAACCCTAATAGGGGTCGAATCCCAGGGTGGCTGAATCTTAGGAGGTCGAATCTCAATGTGGTCGAATCCCGAGGTGACCGAACCCTAGAGGGTTTCCTGTTGTTTGCTAATTTTGTTCCTTCTTCTTTTCAGGTGCCTTAATCTCTTTTTTTCCAGGCTAAATCTTCTTATTCGAGTTTAGACTTTTTTTTCGCTCCGAAAATTGTCAAAAGGAGATTGTTTTCAAGGCGACCACGTTTGTTCGGTATTCATCATTTCTCTTTTACCATGGTAAGTACTATATTTCAAATGCTTTCCACTTCGTTTTCTTGTTTCATAGAATTCTCATATCAAATCACCCTCGTTGTAGGTTAACTCTGACGAACGTTTTGCAGACCCGAAAACTACTAAGGAAATCCCCTTCATTAGTGAGTGAGGAAGAGCTCCTTTCTTTGGGCCTTTTGATGTTTTCTGGGAACGAACGAAGAATTTTGATCGTGCAACTTTTCCTCCACCTGACAAAGATGGTGTATTTCTATATGCTGTAGCTGGCGAAAGGGCTGATAGCTTTCCCTGCTCTGCTCACATTTTTTGCAAGTGCATCAAAAAACAGGATTATCTTTTCAGTCCCATTCATTTTCTGTCCGACTCATCTAGTCACCTTCAAGGATGGCAACCTTGGACCGACGAGATCCTCGGGAATTTCGATTATGTGAAGTTACTGGACAAAGCTGGGATTATGCGTTGTATTCAACTATGTAGGGATCTTTGTATCCAACAGGACTATGACGCCCTTACCTTATTGATTTCACGCTGGTACTCTTCTACATGTACATTTGTCATCGCTTGGGGGGAGTTCACCCCTACTCTAGAGGATGTCTATGCCATTTACCAGTATTTCTTTCTTTTGTTTTATACATTCATCCTCATTTTTCTTGGGTTATGTATTTATTTTGAACAATATCTTGTAGCCTTCCTGCTACTGCTTCAACTTCTTGTGGTTCATCTAGTATGTCCCCTAGAGATATTGAATATATTGCGTACTTGACAGAAGCCCTCAAGCGGGCTTCCAATTACACCACGAGGTTCCAAGGTAATATAATCCTTTCAGACATTGAGACCCCCAACCATCCGGAGACTTCCTGGCTATCTTGGGTTCGTTATTTCTTTCGGGATTACAAGTTGGGCCACTGGAATAGTTCTGTTTATAGAGAGTCCGTTCATGCTCTTCATAAGGAGCCTTGTCCTTCTCTTTTAGCTGCTTATCTGGCTATGTGGTTGTCCCACTTTATCTTCCTCGGGTCACCCATGGACGGTCCCTCGACCCGTATATTTAGCTTAGCAACTTTGTTATCTCGGGGTCTGGAGGTTCCTCTTACTGCTCTCTTTTTGGGGACCTTGTATCGTCGCTTGGATGAGACTGTCCTCGCCATGAGAGAATCTATCGGAAGGTACCCCTTTTCGGTTTCACTCATTTTTTATTATTATATAATATATATATATACTTATCAATATTTCCTTCATATATTCAGGTATGACGTAAACTGTTTCGTTCCATGTTCCTTTCTTCAGATCTTCCTCTTCGAGCGCTTTTGGGGCCATTCTACTTATGTGCAGTTTTTCCAGAAGCGAAGGAAATATCCACCCCTTTCTCATCGCCCAATATTGTTCCCTGCAACACTCGCTAGATTGATCATATGATTACTTCATATTTGCGACTTTATATCGATGACTTTTTTTGTTTCACTGCCTGTCCTTACACCATTATTCCAGAGGGTGGTTTTCTGCCTCACTTCTATAGGAGGGATTTCCGTTCTTTTCCGAATGTTAGGAATTGACAAGGTCTTCACTTTCTTGGTTCATATTCCTCCAAGCTGCGGAACTTCCCTATCTTGTTGAGGATGATGGTTTTGGCACCGTACTTTACTCTCCTCATAGAGTCATAAGGCAATTTGGATTTGACCAGAATCGACCTTTCAGCCGCTCTTGCCAGAGGGATTACAGGAGTGCTCTCCTCAATTTTGTCCCCACATCCTCCTCATTTGTATGGGAGTTTCCAAAACCTTTTACTACTCCTTATAACCCTCTTCATCATCATACTAGATGATTCTCGGCAAGGGCGATATACTACTTATGAACGCAACTACTGGCTCATCAACCTTAAAAAGTGGTAGGATGATACTCTGATTTGTTCGCCACCAAATTCTCCTCCCGAACGTCTCCAATGGGCCAAAATGTTATGTTGTCCTAGAACTAATACTCGTTCAGAGCGTTGGCCAACTAGTAGTCGGCTTCTTGAGCGTAAGACTTTAATGTCTAAGTCTCTTCCTCCTCAGTCAGCAGACCCAGATGTTCCTCCCGCACAAGTCCCTACTACTTCTTGGAATCTTCCATCACGGGCTTCATCTCCGATACCTCCTCCAGCTCCTCCCCAGGGATCCTTTGCTGCCGAGGAAATCAAAGTTACTCGTTCTAAAACGAGAGCATCTGCTATTACTAACTCTGAGGTGCTGCCCACTACAGATTCTACCGTAGTCCTTGCTAGTCGTTCTGTCATTAGGCGAATGCCAAATGGGCAAACACTTATCTTAAAGCCTTTGAAATTCTGTAATTAAGCACACCTAGAGGGGGGGGGGGAGTGAATAGGTGTAAATACCCAAAGTGATCTACAGTGGTCAAATTTTAAAGTTTACTATAGCAGACTATAATCGGACGGTCTAACCATGTCCCTATTAGTTATGTTCTTCATCAGTTATAAACGGACAACTAATACCTGTCCGTATTAGTATAACATTTTTCTGACTTAAACCAAAATCTACAAATTTTTAAAGCATATAACAAAAGTAAAAGAACAATAAATCACACTAAGATTTTTACGTGGTTCAACCCCTATTCTCTAGTCTAGAAGCCTAATCCACGTCCAATACCAACTAGTATTGGAGACTCTTTTTATTAAACTTAATACTCAATTAAATACAATAAAAAGAACTCCCTGTTCAAATAAAGTTTTCCACTGTGATGGACACCTCTACCCCCTTTGCACCACTGAACCTTTTGATAAGTGGATTTTATATACACGAATCGTTGTCCATTTCATGCTTATTTGTTGCTAATTTCTTGTGTTCATGTTCGTTTTTACTTGTTTTATGTTCTTTTATGTGTAGGATGGTTGTTGCGACATTTAACATATGTTTGGAGTCAATTGGGATGATTTGTAGTCAATTGGTGCAAATTTGGAAGAAGTCATAAAGTTCAGGAAAACCATTTAGCAGAATAGACCCTCGCCAGGGCGGGGGGTCTTCTTACAAAACTAACAGAATGATAGATCATTTGGTAGGCCTTTTCTTTTCACATACACCACGTAGGCTGGGTTGTCAATTCTCTGAGACTTATCTTTGAGCTTGAAACTCTTATTTGACATGGTTTCTAGCATATTGGATTGTACATGGACTCTACTTGATGGAGAATTTCGGCTGGGACTTATGTGTTGGACATCTATTACTTAATAAACAACGAATTCAACAAGAGAGAGGGCATATTACGAAGATTAATTTTAGTTTTTCTTAGCAAGCGTTGGAGGAGTATTACGAAGAGATTTTCGAGGCGATTACAATTTTAGGCTACGTGAAGGGTGTTTTTCAATATTCTTCTTCTTAGGCTATTATTTGTAATTGATAGAATGTTTTCTATGATTTATTCAATAGTTATTTCATTTATAATGAACTAATCCGCTTTTTAGGCTTATGATGGATCTTTAAGTGAATCGATGATTTTGTAAACTTTGATTTCCAGTTTAATAATCTATTTCCGGTTTATCTATATTAATTTGAGCTTGAATTTATGAATTTCCTGATCAAAAATTCTTTGTGGATTTGTATGGAATCGAGAGAGGATATTCAAATGTAGACTTAGTTTTTATAACATGTGTTCATGAATTTTGTGGATAGCAAAATCTTGATGAATGTTAAGGTAGAGATATGCTTGACATCGCATGTAATCGGATAGAGAACTTAATCTTAAACCTTCTTTAATTGTAATTCACATAGAGATATAGTGAGTTAGTTGATTAAGGTGTTTAACTTGTTTCTATCTTAATTGTGGACTTAAGTTAATACAGTATTAGTACATCGAGAGGTGGTTAATACTACATTCATGTTCTTGATTAATAAACTGGGATAGTGAATTGAATTGGGATAAAGGTGTTAGAATGAGAGTGAAGCTTAGGGTGAAATCATAAGTCTAATTCTCCATTAATTGTTTAAAATTCCAGATTTTGATATTTGTGATTGTTTTGTGGTAGTTTATATATTTTTTTATTTAGTGTCTTTAATTATAATCATTGAGTTGAATAGTTTAATAAAATTCGGATTAATAGGAAATTGGTACTTGTAAGTTTAATATTATCACTAGTTGATCTCTATGGAAACGATACTCAACTTATCACTTTATTACTTGTTGACCATGTATACTTGCGTGTTGTGCGTAATTAGATTTTATCCAACAAGTTTTTGGCGCCGTTGTCGGGGACCAATTTAGTATAGATCTTAGTATTTTTACAATATCATTTTAATTAATCCAGCTTTACTTAGACATTTTTATTTTTGTTTTGTTCCTCGTATTTCAGGTGTTTGAAGCAGTTTATGAAAACTCGGTCCAAAATTCCAGACTTGCTGCCTTTTGAGGACGACATTGAGAGAAGGTTTTAGAGGTTAAGTAAGTGGATCAAGGAAATGAGGCAAGAATTTGAAACATCTGAGAACGAAGAGGAAATGGCAGCCGAAGATCAGAAAGCGTTAAGGGACTTTGCCACACCCAAGGTGGTGAAGCTGCGATCCCAAGCATCACCGAGCCCGCAATTCTTTGTAAATACATTGAAATCAAGCTGGGGACGATTCGGATGATCGTAATTCAGATTCGGTTTGGGGATTGGCTAATGACGATCCGAATGAACATCTAGTCAGCTTTCTGGAGATTTGCGACACATTCAGATATAATAGGGTGTCGGATGAGGCGGTGAGACTTCGCTTGTTCCCATTCACTTTACGGGACAAGGCGAAGAGTTGGTTGCATTCTCTACCACCCGGTTCGATAACTACGTGGGAAGACTTAGCTTAGAAATTCCTCGCCAAATTTTTCCCACCGGCTAAAACTGCAAAAATGAGGAATGAGATAACAATGTTTGAGCAGCAACATGGGGAGTCGTTATATGAGGCATGGGAGAGATACAAAGAGTTGCTTAGAAAGTGCGCACATCATGGGTTGCCCAAGTGGCGGCAAATGAACACCTTTTATAAGGGATTACATGGGAATCTCAGAACGAATATTGCGAATTGTGTGCGGATGACCATCCTACAGATCAGTGCGCAATCAATCCAGCATTCGTCTAGTTCATAGGTAGCTACAATAGGGGTCTGCAGAATATGTACCAAAACACTTATAACCAGGGGAATAGGAATCAGCCAAATTTCTCATGGAGCAATAATCAGCAACATCAAGCTCCACGACCGTCATACCCCCCAGGTTTTCAGAATCACCAACAACCAGCTCAACATCAAGAAAGAAAGTCAGATTTCGAGGAATTGGTGTCAAAGTACATGACTAGCAATGATGCATCAATGAAAAATCAAGCAATGGCCATCAAGAACTTGGAAAATCAGATGGGACAAATTACCCTAGCATTGAACAACAGGCAACAAGGAACATTACCAAGCGACACCGAAAGAAATCCAAAGGGAACTCACGAGCAGTGTAATGTTATTACGCTTAGAAGCAGTAAGGAGTTGGTTTCTAACTGGGATAAGAAAGCAAGTGCAGGAGATGAATGTGAGGATGAAGAGAAGGAATTAGAGAATAAATGTACAAAAAAAGTGGTGCAAAAAGCAAATGAAGAGAAACAACTTAAAGCTACACCACCTGCACCCTTTCCTTCAAGGTTAGAAAATAACAAGTTAAAGAACCAGTTTTCGAGGTTTATGGATATATTAAAATAGTTACACATTAATATTCCATTTGTTGAAGCACTTGAGCAGATGTCGCGTTACATTAAGTTCATGAAGGACATACTTTCAAAAAAATGTAAGCTCTAGGATTTTGAAATAGTGGCGTTAACCGAGGAATGCAGTGCAATACTACAAAAAAAGCTCCCTCCTAAATTGGAAGATCCAGGAAGTTTTACAATTCCTTGTGCAATTGGCAATCAAGATGTGGGAAGAGCCCTATGTGATCTAGGAGCGAGTATAAATCTGATGCCACTGTCCATTTACCGAAAGTTGGGGTTAAAGGAAGCAAAACCAACCAATATTAGTCTACAACTCGTCGATAGATCAATAACATACCCTTTAGGAATAGTTGAAGACGTATTGGTCAAAGTTGATTCACTAATCTTTCCAGCCGATTTTGTGGTACTAGATTTTGAAGAAGATAAAAACATCCCTATCATATTGGGACGACCATTCCTAGTGACTGGATGAACACTGATTGACGTGCCTAACGGAGAACTGATTATGAAAGTGCTTGATCAGGTAGTAACAGTAAAAGTGTTCAAGGAAATCCGAATCCCGATCCACAAGGAAGAGTGCGAGTCGCTCGAGGAATCTACAAGTGTCAAGTTCAGGGATTGCAAAGAGGATAGTGGTCTCAAGGCATTAGTTGAGGATAGAAAGTCAAATTCATTATCCAACACGCAAGTGAACGGGCATGCAATATAACGATGTTGGAGTTACGCGATAAATAATCATCATGTCACAGTTAACCCATTTGATCCGGGATGAAAAGGGAAGTAGTCAGGCTGAACAACTTAAAATCAAGCACTAATTGGGAGGCAACCCAATCTTTAGTTTATTTCTCATATTTTTCATTCACATTTGTTAAAATATAGTTTTCATTTAATTACTAGGTAGTAGCATACAATAAAAGTCTTGTTAATCTCTACATAATACATTATGTTATCAACAATCCATTAATGCTCATATTTTATAACTTGCAGGATGGAAAAAGGATCATTGAGTAAGTTATATGAAGCAAAGTTAAGAAAAACAGAGGAAACTAACAGTAGGCATGCGCATTGAAGTGAGCCAAAGCTACTACCCCGTAGGGTGGGTCTCCCAGATTTTTAACAGAACACTAGCTGGTCTAAGGCGGGCATAATAAGTTTTGCACCCACAGGAGGCTGGTCCTCAATGTCAAATTTAAGAGCCATGCCACGGGTGGCTTGAAACTAACACCCATTGGGCTGGGTCTTGGAACACAACAGACTTATTTGGCAGTTATACATGTTTGTTCCTCAATTACATAACCTCCCCACTACTTTATCATTTAATCCTATTCCTCCTCCATCACAACTCCAACCACCACCCACTACACCCACGATTTCCAATATTCCATTACTCCTTTCCACCTCTTCAATCTACCAATAGACCCCATCACACCACCTCCATATATTGCCACTCCTCATCCTAAATTAGTCACAAAACTCACCCATGGAGGCTACTTGAGAGTAATTGAGAAGCAAACATACATTATTTTTGAGTTCTTCAACTACACTCACCATAATTGCCACACACAATTGCCAAGTTTGGGGGATAATCATCTGTGCACACCAAGTGTTCGACAAAGTGTGTGAACCAAGTTTGGGGGGAAAGATACTGTGATATAAGCAATAGAGAGGACATGGCTTCACAACCAACATCAAAACGCCAAAGGGGAGAGAGTTCAAGGCCCGCACAACCGACACGGACCTTTGATCGCCGGAAATTTGTGAGTGCCACCGCCGCCGACCGTTATGAATACATGCTCACCAAAGCCCTTACATCGAAGTGGGGGTTGGAACCAGATCCTAGTGATGGGGAGATGATGCCTCAAATCTATCAAAAGGGGTGGACTAACTCACCGAAGAGCCGGAACTCGTTGTGGTCAACATTACCAAGGAATTTTATACAAACGCTGAGGATAAAGCTCCATTCAACGCGTTTGTGCGGGGTCACTTGGTGTCGTTCAGTGCCGATGCAATTAACACCTACTATCAACTGCGGGTACCTCGGCAATGCCAATATGCTCAGTTACATGATTTTAATCCAGACTATGAGGCCATACTCAAGGAGATGACAAAGCTGGGAACAACTTAGATCAAAGGTTGGAAGGGAGGCACGGTGTTCCACAGCAAGGACCTCAGCCGGTATGGAAAAATTTGGTATGCATTCCTATGCGCTAAACTGTATCCGTCCCAACATACCTCGGACGTGACCAAAGAGAAGGCGTTACTGCTGTACGCAATTGTGCAAGATTTCATCATCGACGTTGGGGCCATTATCTGTTTCTCCATCCGTTGTTGTTTACGAGGAAATTTTTCGGGCGACTTGCCACACCCTGCACTCATATGTGGGGTGTGTCGTCAAGCAGGGGTGAGATGGTCCGACAATGAACCCACACAAATGCCACTCGCGTTGCTTGATTCCAGAATGATAGCACGGTATTCTGTATGGGCAAGAGGCGATTCACATCCGCGTTGATTGGGCTTTATTTTTCCATTAAATTCGGAAGATGAAGTTGATGCTACAGAGATGTCGGAGGATGATGATGAAGCTATGGGAGATCAAGGGGCCGAGCAGGTCCCACAGACCGAGGCAATACCAGTCTTCAGTTCCTTGATTTCAAAAATCAAATGAATGTGCACAACAAAGCTACACGTCGGGAAATGCGGCGACTCGCCACGAGGCAAGACCACATGTTTGATGCTATGAATGCGTCTTTCGCCTCACTCAACACAACCCTTCAGAGCTTCAACCCGGCGGCCCAATTTCCATATCAGCAGCTCGTGCAAATGCCGAGGTTTCCACCAAGTGATTCAGATGAAGAAGATCAACAACCACCTCCTCAGACTTAAAGCGATGGCAGGGAAGTCCTCACGTACTTAAATTTGATTATTCATCCAATGAGGACATTGTACTACTTAAGTTTGGGGGATTTAAATTCATGTTTGCATGCATATGTAGTACTTAGGTTTAAATTTTGTCATTTTAATTTCAATGTTGCATAGTAATTTAGGAAGAATTTCATGATAGCTTAGGTGCATGCATAGTAGCTTAGGTTATTTTTGTCATTGCATTGTTTTTAGTTTTATAAATAGTGCATTTTATCTATAAAAAAAAATTCAAATATGTCCAGCAATGTTGTAGTTCATGTTATTT